>PVJO010024963.1:0-23539 GCA_004026905.1 Hystrix cristata
GTAAATAGTTGGGCAGAAAAAGGCAAGAGACAGGGCTAAGGAGTGATGGGGAATCACTCTACATGTTTATAACCATAATTTTGAAAATCAAGTATAAATTGAGTAAGCAAATAATCTAGAGAAAAACAGAAAACCGAGTGACAACAGGTAAGACTACAGGCAAATCACAATTCAGATATTCTCAAAGATCATGTTCCTTCTTTTTCACTTCAAGAATGCTTTTGATAAATTAATTTTAAAACAACATGTGTAAAATAGCATGAGTTTTCTAGTGTGTTCATAACATTTATTTCTATCAGTGTATTTAGGGATTTAAACATACATGCTTATGCCCTTAGTCTCTGTGCATGCAGGTGCCCTCTAATACAAGATTTTTGAACATAATATTGTGGAATTGTCTCTTGTTAATCTCTCCTAACAGTTCTCGGGCATATTATTCCAGATGTTTTCCCTCTTAATCTCTGCTAACAAATTGATGGATAAGTGACTCATGTGTAGGCTTTTAGGGACATCATGTAGATGTGCTATTTATAAAGGGAGGAGGAATTTTTACAAAGGATCATATACACATTAAAAAAACCAACAGTTTTACCAAAGAAAAATGTCTAACTTTGTTGAAAATAATACGTGGGATTTAAAGTAAAACATAAGGAACCATCAGTAACATTCTAAACTATCAAAATTTGTATAGAGACATGTAAAGCAGCTAAGAAGCCAAGGGTAACTATCGAGGAGGGATGAAAAGAAAGAAGAGTGGAAGGGACTCAGGAGGAGACATAATGAAACTTTATTTTCTAATAAAACAGGAACATACATAGAAAGGTGATACATTCTTAAAGCACTTTTCATGTAAGAAATACAACTGAAACACAGTGGGAGACAATTTTAAATCTAGAGAAATATTATAAATCAGATTTAGAATCTATCTTTCAATGAACTTTAGAAGGCTCAGGGCTGTGGTTTAGATCTAAAATCGCCCCCACTCCTCCTGTTTTTGGAAGGTGATCGGATTAGGCGGGTATTCTAGCTGGCTTACTGTAAGGAGGTGCGGACCTGGTTGGGAGAGGTGGGTAGCCTGCCATGTGACCTACAAGCTGTGTCTGCACCCCGAGCGCGCCTCCCTTTGCTCTTTGCCGCCCCAAGCTGAGCAGTTTTCCTCCAACAGACCAGCGCACCCCGCAGCTGCTGCCTGGAATCTGCTCACCGTGCAAGGGTTGCAACTTCTAAAACATAAGCCGAACCAAACGTCTCCCCTTTATATTGTGGGTGCTGGGTATTTTGCCCCAGTGATGAGGATTCTAACTAAGACCCTAGCTACTGCAATCTTTGCTCAGTTTTACTGCCTGGGCTTTTAGAACAAAGACCACCATAAACACTGCGTGATTATAAGTTGCTAGAATTTTCTATTTTCATATTTTCTTTTTGCTTCTCATTTAAAAATTAGTATATGTTTGTTATGCATCACAGTTGCATTCACTGTGGGGAACTGGTATATGTATACAATATACTTTGATCAAGTTTGATGCCTCTACCCCTCCTCCACACCTTCCCCAGCCCGTCCGCTTTCCCATCTCCAAAAAGCAGTCAAGTCCTAATGAGTTAAATGTCTCCACCCCTTGTTGCTGCTAAGGCCCTGTGTACACAGACGCAGGACAGGACAGCACTGTGGATGAACAGAATGGCTCATAGCTGCTTGGAAAATTACTCCCACCACCTCAGTCTACATCCTTTCATCTTTTCTCCAAGGCTCCATCTCTGTACAGTTTATAGTAGCGCTCTGATCCAGAATATCCACCTTTAAACTGTTTTGTTTGTAGCTCTTCTCCAAGTCATAGAGCTTGCAGAATTAGAATGACAGCATGTTCTTTACTGGGTATGTACCTTTGGGGTTGGGGTGCTTGTTATGTAAAGTAGGTTTCATCAGAATTTTTCTGCTAGTCTTGTTCTACTCATGATCTAATTACTGAATGGAATGGACTTGGCAGCCAGTAACGCAAAAGTAGTTTTATTTCTTTTTATCAATGGCTTTAAAAAGGATTGTTGGATCTCCTGTCAGTTGCACACTATTTATGCAAATCCCAGAATTTTTGGTTCTTTTGTAGATATTAAGAAGGAGATTCCTTTTTTATATAATTTCAACAATTTTTCTTCTCATTCATTTTCGTACTTTTCTCCTCCTTATACAAGATCAAGTCAGGCCTGACCCACACTTGGCAGATGACAGTGTGGGAAGTGGCATGAATATTAAAAAAAATGGCAAAGTTTCACGTAGCTGGTGAGAACTTACTGTAGCCTCTGGAACGTCTTTCCAGTAGAGTCTCATACTCTGCCTAGAAACACACAGAATATTTTGTTTGATGCATTGTAGATAATTAATTTCCAATACTATACTTTCCTGTAAGTGGATGATGATTCACAGTTTAGGATCTCATCTGAAATCCTGCATCTAGTGGAACATGACCCCACACACTTGCTAGAGTCACCTGACCCAGAAATTCAAGCTCCTGGCCAGGAGCCTTCAAAATGATTCTCCAGCTCTGCCCTCTGTCATGGGAGAATATGTGTGTGTGTGTGTGTGTGTGTGTGCATGTGTGTGTGTATTTCATCAAAAATGTGTACACACTTCAAGAAAAGAAACACTCCAACCACTGTGGAAATCAGTGTGGAGATTCCTCAGAAACTACATCTAGAGGTTCCATTTGATCCACCTATTCCTCTGCTTGGTATCTTCCCAGAAGAATTGAAAACCTTATACCACAGCGATATATGCACAACCATGTTCATAGCAACACAATTTGTAATAGCTAAGTCTCAGAAACAACCCAAATGCCCAAGAAATAAGGAATGGCTAAAGAAGATGTAGTTTTTCTACACAATGGAGTACTCCTCTGCCATAAAAAAGGACAAACTGGAGACATTTGTAGGAAAATGGATGCACCTTGAGAACAAACTCTTAAGTGAAATGAATCAGAGACTCATCATCACACATTGAATTGTGTCTGATATGAGAACCCATAAGTGTAAATAAGGACAAAAGGTATAATAGGTATTGTGTTAAAAAAAGAGAGAGGAGAACTAGATAGGGAGAAGGGGAAAAAGAAGGAAGGGAAAAAGAAAGGAGAAAGGGAAAAAATGAAAAAATGTAAATAAATCTGCTGCAAACAGTGAAGGGTGGGGGAACGGAAGGGAGGGGAGGGGAAGGGGGGAAAACCAAGATACATCATGTACAGGTACAAAATAACCATGTTGAATATGATCATTATGTATACAATGTAACAATACATGTTCTTGGTAAAAAAAAAGAAACACTTGCATAAATATTTTAATACTAAATTTATTGAGACATCATGAGATTCATACAAGTTACATCTACAAATACAAGAGGTTCTCAAAGTGGTGGCCATCAGCTTCTGGACATTTATTAAGTACTGTAAACTGCTGCTTGGGTGACCTTGGTAACTGAGATTGTTGTACATGCATTTTCAATTTCTTCTCTAAGGGCCGGCAGTGTAGTGGGTTCACTGTGACCTATGACGTCCTCTAGGGTCCCCCACAGGATGGTAACACCAGCTGTTGAAAAAAACATCATACTATTTTTCGTCTTCTGAAGTGTGTATTGCATACATATTTTTGGCAGACCCTATACAGATAGAGACAAATATAATCTCCCAGTATTCCAAGCAAAGTGTAGAGCTGCATGTCGATCGTAGTTCTACCACTGAAGCAGATGCAGCTGTCTTCTTGACTTTATATTTTCACCGAAGGGTGTGAAATACGTCTCTGCAGTGTTTAAAGACCAAAAGAGAATCATCAAGCCAGCGGCCTCAGAATCGTAGCAGGGAAAGCGGGTTGAGGAAGCACAGTACACAGCCAGCTCTCTACTGAAAGTTTATCTAATCAGCTTCTCCTCCAATGGATCTGTTGCTTTGCCCCATATACCAACTGCGCGGGGAATGTATTGACTTTCCACTCCCACAGCAAAAGATGTCTATTTAAAATTTGGGGAAAACTTATTGTCTATTGTTCTCAGACTTGAACTCATATAAATATTAAAACAATGGGGAACATTTTTATTTAGCATACCATTGCATATTTAAAGAAAATTTGTTAAATTAAATCAGGAAAATGTGATGGTGATAAAAATGAGTTATTAAAAGCATGATATAGAGATACTTATGCATGAATGAAGATTTATATAGAGCCGAAGCAGATGGAGCATTATTGCTTGTGTGTAGCATTGATTGTCTTGATTATTAAAAGTTCACCTGAGGGCTGGAGATTTAGCTCAGTGGTAGAGCACTTGCCTAGCAAGCACAAGGCCCTGAGTTCAATCCCCAGCACCCAAAAAAAAAAAAAAAAAAAAAATTTCATCTGAATATTCAGGAGGATATTTCATTTTAATTTGTCTGAGAAGAGAACACTAACTGACCTAAGAGCTTATGCATATTATTCAATATCTAATATTTCAATCCACATGTTTTAAAATTCAATAAATATTATTTATCAAAAGGTAACTTATTCCAAAATGATCCATGCAGATTCATAGACTCCATGGATTTCTTCCACATATGTACAAAATACTTTTGAATCCAAGTCTGCTTAATAAAATATACTGGAGGGCTGGGGATTTAGCTCAGTGGTTAGAGTGCTTGCCTCACAAGCATGAGGCCCTGAGTTCAATTCCCGGTACCGAAAAAAAAGAAAAAAAAATAAAATATACTGGAAAGTACATAATTTTAAAAACTGAACTAGATTTCAAAGGGTTACATTAAGTTAATATTTGTTCTGTAAGTGAATGAATGACTATTTTACACAGCATCAAAATATATACAAAATTTGAAAATTCATTGCTTCTGTAGTCCAAATAAAGATTTTTCTGGAGTTAATTCTGAAATATATTAGCATAATTTGTAATGAGATGGTCTTTCGTGTACCCAATCATACCTTGTAACTTCACTGCATTCAGTGAAACTCATCAAATTTGGTACTGGATTAATTTTGATTCAAAATTTTGTTCCAGTACTCATCATTTGCTTGGTACTAGACACTCAAGGTAGCAATTCGTTTGGTCCTAGCCACTTTTGGTACTTCTGGCTCCTTCCAGAACCAGCTATTCTCTAATATTCTGAGAAATCCAGAAAAACAAGGGTTATTTATAAATACACACGCACACATGAATATGTTTAAAGTAAATTAAAGCAGGGGGCAAAGTGCTGGAGTCGACGAGATCCTCTGTATTTCTTTGGGTATGAACGAAGCATGCCCTCTCTTGCTCAGGGAATCGAACTACAGTCTGGTGCACAGTTAGGTTATGGAGTGATCTTCAGGCAAACAACACAGGTTTGCAGTAGGTGTGCAGGAAAGCAACAGGAATGCTAGGAGACCAAGCAAACAAAGGAAAGAACTACTCAGCACCATGGGCAGTTTAGCTGTAACTTGAAACCGAAGGCTTTATCAATTCCAAAAGTTACATGGTGGTTTTCTCCCAATATACTCAGTATCCTGGGAGGTAAGATTGGTAGCTTGAGCAGTAGGAGTTTGAAGGTCAGTTTGTTTGAAGGATGGAAACATAACAGAGCTTGGAGGAGTAGAATTAAGGCTAATGAGTGTGGGATCCATATTGAACAGGGAATAAAGCAAGCCCCGCGGGAGGAAACCGACGAATTTAGAGAACAGAGATGGCTGAGACACAGGTGTCCTGAGAAGGCAAAGAAGTGAGTGTGTGAGGCGTCAGGGGACTGGATGCTGCAGGTAGAGGATGGCACATTTGGTTCTTAAAGTCTTCCAGGTCCAGCAATGTGCTGCCTAAGAGGCCGAACTGAATCATCTTCTGAGGTTGGAAATGAGCCTTTGGATATTTAATTTAATCAGAAACAGAACTGGTAGAAGTGACCTACTTACTAACTCATCAGATAGAGACATGGAACTGGATAAGAATAAAAAATAGCTTATGTAGAAAATGTGCTTTATCAAATTAGGAACAGAACATAAGAAATAGGAGAGGCAGGAAGAAAGAGAAAGACTAAGGAGAGAATGAGAACAAATCTTTCTGTTTTCTGGGATGTCTAGTTCTCAGTCATTTTGCCATCTGCCTCCAAAGCTCTAACTTGTTCTATCTGCATATCTATCTTAGAGCGCAAAGAAAGCAGATCTGGTCCTGGCTGATTACTTCATTGTCTTTAAGATAGTTTAGATTTGTTGTCTAAAGCAATATTCTGGTTTTGGAAGCTCACTGAAAATTTCTAGCAAGTTTGTCATTGATAAGTGAAATTGTGTTATTTTTAAAAACTGAAGAATTTTTGCTCATTTTTAATATTGATCTACCTTAGTCAGGCATCTCTCTGCAACATCAGAATCTGACCTCAGAATAGAATAAAAAAATCAGGATCGAGTCTCAGACGTTCCTGGAAACAGAAAAATATTTTTGAGCTATGCATGTTACAATTTCCAAATAAAATGCTGCTATGGAGGTAAATGTCTAGCTTGAAGGACTGCTATTTGACTCATTTAAAAAAAATAAAATGTTCATGAAATATATTAACAGTGTGATGTTTATGTGCATGTTTATCATGCACGGATAAATCTGAGTAATTCTGCAGTAAGTATTTTGGAATTCAGAAGAGGTCTGGACATTGTAGATTGGAACAGTCACATAGAATACACGGAAAAAGGTGACCCTGAGCAACAATTGATCCTCGGGAATTTGAAGACTGAGGACTCCCACTCCTGGACAATTTCTCTGGCTTGCTGCTTCATATTACACAGTAACTTCAAAGCTCTTCGCTTCATTTACACCACAGAACACTGACATATCTGGTATCCCGTGTATTGGGATTGTGGCAGCTGAAGGAAGTTATGTAGAATGAGATCTGAAAGGTTCAAAATGTTACTGAAAAATACTTTCATTATTTACCAGGGTGATTTATGAATCATGACAAATATCTATCACATCAGCAAATGATAGATTGCTCCTGCACTGTCACCTTTGTTTTAGCCCAGAGAATTGTTTGTTTTACTGTCTTCATGAGGAGCTATTTTCACTTTAGAGTGTGTGTGATATCATGAGGCAAGCAGAATTTATCACTTGATCAGACTCATAGGAAGTTGGTTGATGTGTTCATTTAATGAGTGGTATAGACGCCATGGAATTCAGCAGCGTTGGCTGGTCTCTTGAGGTTGGGGTAGCTTTGACGTGGCTGATGCTTTAGTGATTCTCTTCCTCACAACTTATAACTACAGTGAATGTTCAGAAAATATCTTAAGGGAAGAGCCAAGATGGTATTTCCTCTGTGAGTACGTGCTCTTTGGTAGGTAAACATGTATCATATATTCAAATGCGTCTAGAGGTGGCTTGCCCATTGTACTTCCTGTCAGATCTAGACTGCTCCCCTCTGTCCCAAAGAAATTAACCCTGGGGTTATATGGTTATATATGAATCTCTCTCTCTCCCCCACTACTTCCCGAATCTCTGGATACATGTGTTACAGTATTAAGTTGTGTGAGGCAGTTGTATTTTGTAGTCGGAAGTGGTTTAGGGTATGTTTTTGCTATATCTTTGTATTTTAGCATTTGACAAATGCTAAGAGGATTCCCTAATTTTTTTCTTTCTTTCCGGTGTAGAGCCAAGAATGAATTAGAATCTAGTTTAGAAATACTGTATGGATTACTATTATCCCATCTCCCACACATTCGACTTCTCTGCTGTCCTTGCTTCGACATGTCAAGAGGGGTCAGAAGATATGCAGTTTCTCTTGTGCTTAGTTTTCAGATGTCCTCGTTTCACCTGCAGCTTCATTATTATAGCTCTTTAACAGAGTGTCTAACTAACGGTCTAATTTTTTTTTCCCATTAGCAAATACACATTTTGGTACTTAAGTGACAGAGGTGTGAATGTGATAATATATCTAACCCCAGAAGTTGAATCATGATTAGACTAACCCAACCAGGAAAATCCTTTCCTTCTATGCCAGTCTAGGCCAAGCCTATGACCGCAAACTTTCCAGTTAAATATATGAAGAAATCCTTCTGAGCAGGGCAAGTAGAGGGGAATTTTTTTTTCAGCTCAATGAAAAGAATTGTCAAAAGACACTATTCTCATTTGCCATCTTCAGGTTTTTTCTTTCCCCGGATGCCGTTTTATGAGGATGTGTTCTTTCCCACTCCAGCTGCTATTAGGGGAGATACGACCAAAGTGTTGAAGAGACAGGAAAGACCACGTCCCTATTCCAGCCCTGAAATCGCATTCTTCGAGATTTTGTACAAGTTAAGGAATAATGTGACATTCAGCACAAGATAAAGTTGGTAAAGTTTTATGGAAAAATTTTTTCTTAACAAAAATCAGAAACCAAAGGTCAATGTATAGTTACTTCAACCATAATGGAATGTGATATTTCACATTGCCTTTCAGTGTCCATGTCCTTGGGGACAGTGGGATTGAATCTTCATACCAATGGAATAGTGGGTCTTCTCTGATTTGGAAACATAAGTGGAACAAAACAGTAGCTAGTTACTTTGTTTATCTCTAAGCGTTCAGTTTACCCTCATCCTTATTAAAGATCTGCAGCATGTAATCCGTGTTGCCAGGTGTGAGAGATCTGCACTGAAGGTCCAAATATTAGATTCAGAGTGGAGCTTTGTTGGTTATTACTCTTTTAATAATTTTCTATCTATCTATCTATCTATCTATCTATCTATCTATCTATCTATCTGTCTGTCTATCTATCTATCTATCTATCATCTATCTATCTATCTATCTATCTATCTATCTATCTATCTATCTAATGTATCTATCCACCTCTTGGAGAAATAACTACAACTGATAGTGTCATTCAAGATTTTGAATATTCCTGAGTTTTTACACGAATATGATCCTACCCCTATGCCTGTCTTCCAAGTAGGGCAAACCAGTAATATGAATAAGAGATTTGCAGCTTTCCTACCAAATTAAAAATATACCTACGCATTGCAGCCCAAAGTTATATACATTCTATTTTCATTTTATGCTTCCGCTAAACAGGCTTTCACCCCCTTTTTAAGAGGAATTCTGCTCTCCTGCTCCCGTCCTTAAACTACCTGAAAGCTTTAAAATAATTACAGAGCGTGCTGAAAGTTTGATAGAGATGTTGATTTTTGACAGAACTATTGAATTTGTAGTCTTCAGATGAAATGAAGAGCATTTTCATTTCAGAATTATATGAGGACAAAAGTGGAGGTGAATAAGATGGAAAGTGATCCTGGCAAAGTTTACTTCTCTAACCTAGAAACTGCTGAAGTCACAGAGAACCTGGGCAGATGGAAGGTGATAATAGCTAAGAGATCAACTTCATTATTGTAATATACATTCGTATTAAGAATGAAATTTAGTTTTGCAAGCATATTCCTGATAAAGACAAAACCTTGGTGACATATTTTAATGTTAATCGTTATTTAGGTGTTTTGATGTGACATACCTTTCCAGAATAGCTGGTACTTACTACAAGTGTCAATTGTTCATGTAAAATAAGTCCATATAGCCCGATTTCACCATGTGGGAGGCTGAGGCATGACGATCACAAGTTTAAGTCCAACTTCAACACTTTAGCAAGATACTGTCTCAAAATAAATGATAAAATTGTCGCAGATGTAGCTCAGTAAGAAGACCCTGAGTTCAATTCCCAGTACCACACACACTAAACAATCAAATAATTTAAAAATAACAGAACATTGTATCAATGTTTAATATCAAAATTAACATATAGTAAGTAATTGACTTATGAATGGGTAAAGTGATTTGTTTCCTGTTACCAGAAATGATTTCTTATCAAATTCTGAAGCTTCCTGAAAGCAAGACTTTGGTCTTCCTTCTCTGTTTCAGGTGGTTCTGGTCTATAACTCTAGGACAACACGAGGACTACAAACACCTGTGGTGCCTTAGGATGCTCATTGTGTCCTAATCCTGTGCTACATTTACAGGAAACAAATCATTTTCCTTGAACCATTTATAGGAAACAAATCTTTTTCCTTGAACTGGAAGCCTTCGGAATGATAGGCGATTTCTGTCTTGTGCTACAATCCCTATCTGGAAAATCCTGAGCTACTTGGAGGAACTTTTGTAAACCATTTCTGGCACAGCAATGAGAGTTTTACATTTTGTTGCTTCTGGAACTAAGGGGAAAATGCATGGTGGGAGATACTTTTGCCTCCTGAGTACCTCAGTGATTTTTGTGAAGGGTTGTTTGGACCATAATCTGTTCTAGTCAGTCCTCCAAAAATAAGTCCACTTGTACTGCTTTATGGAATAAAGTTGCTAAAACAACGTATATGTATAAGAGAATGTTTCTCTCAGGCATGAATTTTAAATGTTTGGTATGGTGATTGGAAAAGGAAAAAAAGATTTAAAAATATTGTAGAACTAAGTTCTTTATGAAATAAAGGCGTTCAGCCAAACATAGAAGCACACACTTTTAATTGCAGCATTGTGGGAGGCTGAGGCAGGAAGATCCAGAGTTTGAATCTGGCCCAGGAAAATTAGTGACTTACTGAGATCCTGACTCAAAATAAAATATAAAAGAGATTGGAGTTGAAGCTCAGAGTAAAGACCCTGGGATCCATTCCTAGCACCACAGAAATAAATAGATAGATACATACAGACAAAGATTGAGATAAAATAAAATAAATAAATGATAATAAATACATAAATAAATGAGATAGATGAAATAAATAAATAAATGAATGCTTCCAAGTTGAAGTGACTTAACTGTAGGAAACTTATTTGTGAAAACATTAGGAAAAGTGGAAAAATATGGTGTTTCTTCATTTAAAATTGCCATTCTGTAATTCATTAAGCAAATAAAGTGTATATCTCTTCTATTTTTAGAATGTAATATGCACTATAATTTGAATTTTAATATGAGATTATTTATCTTTGTTTAATATTTTTCAAAGTTAATATTAGTATTATTAATGACTAAATCATTTAAGAAGCTATAACGATCTTTTTGCTATCTTTTTACTTGATGCAAATTTGTTTGATTCTTTCAGTTGGAAAGGAAAAAATGGAGGTAGGATTTAAACGCTATCTCTTTCTTAACTTCATCTTGCTGAGAAAGGAATTGGTCCCGAGTGTCACTTATCATCTGGTATTATTGACTTTTCCACACATCCTGCTAGAAGGGGGAAGAAAACTTCGACAAGTGATGGGAACTGGCGTTCTGATATTTAGTTTCTAAACAAAATACTATATTTTAATGTTTGAGTTTAATAAATAACTCACTATGACATGTCTTGTTTCCAAATAAAAGTGAATGCTGTGTGTCTATAATACCTTCTGACAACATTTGGGAATTACACTTGCTTTGTAATACACAACCCAAACAGTAAATTAAACACTTAGGATTCTGCCTCTGCTACCCTCACTCTGCTGACCACTCACAGGATGAATCTATTTCTCTACTTTGAGCCGCATCATCTGCGCGGATCTCTCTACGCCACCAACCTGGCCAGAGGACCCCAGTCAGATGAGGGGAAAGATAATGGAAAAGAGGACCAAACTTGAGAGAAAAGAAACCCTGGAACCAGCCTAAACTGGTGAGTGAGCATGCCTCATGGACAGCTGTCCGTCTTAGTCATTTTTGTACGTCAGGCACAATATGGACACCAGCAATTTAGAGGAGGAAAAGTTTATTTTGGTTCACAGTTACACTCCATAATCTCCTTGCTCCAGGGGAGAAATGGCATAGGAGAGGGGTATAGCGAAGAAAAGCTGCACCTGTGTGGCCCCGAAAGTGGAGAGAGAAGGAACGAAGGAGGGAGATACACTCTTCCAGGTCGCACTCCCACTGAGCCGCTTCTAACCACACCCCCCTCCCATCAGCAGGTCAGCTAGAGTGCGGCCTGAATACACTCTCCTTCCACAAGCCAGCTCAGAATACAAGGAGGGCAGAATTGAAATACAAACTGCAGCACCGTCCTCCCTTCTCAGAGTAGAATTTCGTTAACTTGTTGAAAACTTATTTTGGTAAGGAGTAAAACTGATTCACTATCAACATAATGCCCTGCTAGAATCCTGAATATCTAGACCAGTACACACCAATCTGTTTACTTTATCTTCCCTACTAAGATAATTGGTCTAGAGATGGGCACATGATCCATGTCAAATGAATATTTCATTCATGTAACTTTCCTGCTGTACCTTTTATACTTCTTACAAAGAAAGATAGCTTTTTTGTTTGGTGTGTTTTTGACTTTTGTTGTTACTGCTGCTACTGGGGATCTAACCCAGGGCTTTGTGCGTTCTATGCAAATATTCTACCCCTGAACCGCATACCCGCCCATGTGGTCTTTTTATATTGAGATTGTGAAACAGGAAGAATATGGGTTTGATTGTGACCATCTTCGCAGTGACAGAGAGATCAGGCCTATTTGTTATCACCAAGACCTAGTATTATAATAATAATCCGAAACAACTTCAGATACTTTCACCCAAGAATTGTACTTTGTCCATCATTTTTGCTTGACTAATTTTTGTAAGGAATATTTAATGAGTCTCATTGATTATTAAACTAAGTATACAATTAGCTTCTCATGGCTCAACTTGTTTTGTGTATACTAAATTTATGACTAAACCATCTAACACACAATTTGAGCAAGGTCTTCCTCTTCTCTCCCAGCAAAATGAGATTCAATTGATTTCTTCAAATATAGACACAGAAGAGAACACAAGATTAGAGGTTTCCTAGAATTCAGCTTCCACGTACACATAGACACTTTAAAGTCGAATGTTTAGATATGTTTTGATTAATGAACATAAATTGACATATATCAGAACTTTTATGTGACACTTAAAAAGTTATTGCTTTTATAGTCAGCTTTGTCATTGTAATGGTCAGATGATGATAGGTTTGGACTTTTGTAAGTATTAAATGAAATAGTGTATGTGACCTAATTAGTTTCCTGTCTAAGGTATAGTATGCACTCAATGAAAAGTACTTTTCATAGTCTTCTATTCATCCTTCCTTTTGTAAGCCATTTATTTTATTTTATTTTATTTTATTTTATTTTATTTTATTTTTTATTTCCAAGAACATGTATTGGTACATCGTATACATAGGGCTCACATTCATCATAGTGTTAATTTGTACCTGTACATGATACATCTTGGTTTCCCCCCTTCTTCCCTACCCCTCCCTTCCACTCCCCCTCCCTTCCCTATTTACAGTAGCTTTATTTACATTTTCCTTTTTTTCCCTTTCTTTTCTTTTTCTTTTCCTTCTTTCCCCCCTCCTGCCTTTCTAATTCTCCTCTCTATTGAATATTATCTTTCTTTTACTTAGTATCTATTATACTTTTTTGTCCTTAATTACACTTATGGTTTCTCATACCAGAGAAACAATTCGATATGTACTCATGTGTGTCTGATTTATTTCACTTAAGAGTATGTTCTCAAGGTACATCCATTTACTTATAAATATCTCAAGTTTAGCCTTTTTAAGCCATTCATTTTATAAGCCATTGATTTTAGAAAAAAATTTTATGATCCATCCTTTTTTCTCCTTCTATCCTTCCTTCATTTTTCACTTAGTTTGTACTTTGCCTCACTTAAATGAGATATACCATATGATAGTCAAGCTTGTACGTCTGATTTATTTCACTCAACATTACATTTTCCAGGTGAATCCATTTTCCTACAAATGTCTCAAAGTTATCCTTCTTTATAGCTCAGTAGTATTCCATTATATATAGTTATCAAATTTTCTTTATCCAATGGTCTATTGATGGGTGTACAGGCTACTTCCAGGATTTATCTATTCTGTATTGTGCTGCTAAACATTGTTATGCATGTATTGTTATAGTATGATGTCTTAAGCTCTTTGAAGAAGACACCTAGAAGGAGGATAGCAAGGAGTCCAGGGGACCAAGGGCAAGGGGTGGCAGGAGGGAAGGAGGAAATGGCTAGAGTGAAAATATACCACGTACAGGATCTTAATAATCTCAATGAATGTATACATCATATGCCATAAACATGAACTAAGATTAATAATATCAACAAGAATAAAAAAGGGGAACAGGAAATTAGGGGAGGAGGGTGGAATGGGAGATGAAAGGAGATTTAAAAAAATAAACAAGCTGTATTATGTACATGTACCAAGATGCACATGTACCAAGATGCACATGTACCCAAGATGATTGTAAAATACATGTATTGCAAACATGTAGTAATAAATAAAGAAAAAAAATATTGGTTTTATATACCACGTTGCACAGAATAGCGTGTCTGTCCCCACTTCCCCAGTTCCAGAGGATAACTGGAATAGATATACTAGTACCTGTAGAGTCCCCATATTGGTTTGCTTACCTGTGGAGTGAGGGCTACTAGGGTAGGAAAGGCCAAAGGGAAGCAATTAGAGTCACCTTTACTTGGGGAAGTAGTATATCAAAAACACTATTACATCTCTGAAGGGATTGCAGATATTGCTACCACCACGAAGGAATCAGAAGATGGAGTGTGGTGTTGCCATAACATCCCCATTTAGCTCTCTTATTTGGTCTGTGCAGAAGACAGATGCATTTTGGAGAATGATGGTGGGTTACTGTAAATTTAATCCAAGAATGACTGTTGTAGCAGATGTAGTTTCCTTCTCTGAGCAGATTAACACATCTCCTGATACCTGGTATGCGACTACTGGTTTGGCAAGTGCATTCTTCTCCATACCTATCCATAAAGCCCACCAAAGCAATGTGCATTCAGCTGGTAAGGCCAGCAATACGTTTTACTGTCTTATCTCAGGGGTATGTTAACTATCTAGCCCTGTGTCACAACTTAGTTTGCAGGGATCTTGATTGTTGTTGTCTTCCACAAGGTATTGCGCTGTTCCCTCACATTGATGACATTATGCTGATTGGACCAAGTTAGCAAGAAGTAACAACCAAGCTGGACTTGGGGCAAAGCATTTGTGCATCAGAAGAGGGGGCATAAATTCAACTAAAATTCAAGGATGTGCTATCTCAGACTTCTTGCACTTGAATGGTGTGTGGCATGTAGACATATTCCTTCTAAGAGGAAGGATAAGTTGTTTCATCTTGCCCTTCAGCAACCAAGAAAGAGACAAATAGTGGACCTATTTGAATTTTGGGGACAACACATTCCTCACTTGAGTTTGTTATTCTGGTCAATTTGCTGAGTAACTCAAAATGCTGCTTGTTTCGTGTGGGGCCTGGAATAAGAGAAGGCGCTGCAACAGGTCCCTGCAACAGCCACTGTGCAGGAGGCTCTACCCCTGGAACTATGTGATCCTGTAGTAGTGCCAGTGGCAGAAAGGAAGTTGATTGGAACTTTAGCGGGCCCCCATGTGTGATTCGCAGAAGAGGCTCTTAAGATTTTGGAGCAAGGCCCTGTCATCATCCGAGGACAACAATTCTCCCCTTGATAAACAGCCCCTGATTTGCTCCTGGGCCAGAGTAGAGCCTGAACACCTCAGTGAGGAATATAAATTTACCGTGAAAAGTGAGAGAAAGCTAGTACAGAAAATGGTACCAGAGAAGTGGGGTTGTGGCTGTGTCTACACCTAACTGTGTGGTTTAGAACCTTTTGGAACTGGGTTGTGGGAAGAATTTGGAACGACCTGAAGGTGAGGGCTAGAGAAGTTTTAGAATGCTAAAAGCGGAGCATGGTGGGTGATTCTGGTCAGAGCTCAGAAGACCAGAATAGTCACAGAAATACAGACAGTAATATCCAGTCAGGTGTAAGGAGCCCACTGACAGCTGGACCAGAGGTTGTGTCTGCTATGCTTTGAGAGAAAATCCGTCTACATTGTGCCCATGACCTGAGACTTTTCAGGAGACCGAGACTAAGAGCAGTAGAGTAATCGATTTGATGAAGAAAATTTTAAGGCAGCCTGACATTCGGGCTGTAGCATGGGTACTTCTGGCCACTTGTTGCCAAATTTAAAATTTATATTTATAAAAAGGGAGAGCAGATAATTGTGAAATCTTGGCCCAGAGGGAAAGATGTGTAAGCTGGAGCTAAAGGAGATGTCGCTGATAAAGGCATTAACACCATTTAAAGGAATAAAAAACTTCATAGAAGACAAAAAAGAATGATTTCTTTTCATGTGGGGGAGTGCCAAGACCCCACCCATTGCAGACTCAAGAGTGCACAATCATCAACTTTCATTTTAGAAGCAAGTCCTTGGGAAAAGGACCCATGCTTGGGAAAGGCTCCCTAGGGAACTGGTTCCTTGGGATTCATTTCACTGTTTTCATTTATCGAGACACTTAGAAGTCACTGCAACCATGACACAAAGGGACAAGACAGTGCTTCTATTGACAGCAGACCTTGGATTAATTGATGTGGTGTGAATTTTACTGGCATACAGAATGGGAGTGGTTGGGAAGGCTTCCACTCAGATTTCGGAGGAAGGCCTACGAGGCCAGGCAAGAGCCCCTGAGAGTACAATGCATGAAACTATGAGAATGAAGCCAAACGTGCAGTGGAGACCCTCCCCCGCCACGAAACACACACAGGAAGTTGGAGATGCCAGGAAGTGGAACATCCGCTGAGGAAAGCAGACTCTGTGAGTGCAACCACCTAAAAGCTCATGCGGTTGGCAACTGGAAAGGCCACAGTGGGAGAGCCACTTATGGCCTTTAGAGCTAACATTTTACTATCCTGTGCCCTTGATTCTGAAACTAGAGCTACAGGTTTTAATATTTGCCATGCTCATTTTCAGTCTTGCTTTAGTTCAATTACTTTCTATTCCTCTGTTCCTCCCTTTTAGGATGGAAATATTAGTTCTGTGCCATTGTAACTTGGAATTATATAACTTGCTGTTTATTTTTACAGAGTTTCACAGCTAAGAGTTTGCCTCGAGTCTTCTCAGAAGAGATTTGGACTTTTTAAAAGTGCTGGAACTGTTGGGATTACTGCATTTGCACTTGCATGTTGGGTAATTCTGCTGTGTTACTCAGAAGGATGAACTTGCTTTGTCTTTATTTGGACGGTAAACATGGTTAAAATAAATGTATTTGGGTAGCAAGTTGAAAAGGGTTGGGGTGTGGAGGTTAGGGCAGAGTTTTGTGGCGTTTCAGATTGGTTGACTTTGGAATCTGCCCCAGGGATGGATGGAGCACAGTTCTAGGTATCTATAGGTGGGGCGTGGATGGATGGCCTTGGGATTTATTGTGTGGCCTCTCACTCCTTCCTCTTCGACACTCTTCTTACTTCTCTGCTTCTATGAACTAAGCAGCTTTCCTCCACCGTATCCTTCAGCCATGATGTCTGAGCTTTGATGCCAGGTGATCATGGACTGAATGTATGAGCAAATTTAACATCTCCTCCTTTAAATCGTGGGTGTGGGTTATTGTTTCTCGACATATGCAAGTAGATTATAATTTTTTTCTCAAAATTCAGCTTCCATGTCTGTACAGATAATTGAAAGACAGTAATATTTATTTTAATGAACATGCATTAATTTGTATAACAATTTTCATGTGATGTTGACTAAGTAATTGCTATTTTCATCTTTGTTGTTGTGGATTTTAAAAGGCAAAAGATTTATACGATCTGAAGAGAAACCAGAGTATATTGTTGTGGAGTTTAGATAATGATAGGCTGGGAATTTCACAAGAATTAAGCAAAATAATATTCATGAAGTAGTTAGCTTGTTATCCAAGGTACAGTAAGCCTGAATAATCATCACTGTCTACAGTCTTCTGGTTTTCCTCCCTCTTCCTTTTGTAAAGTACTACCACTGGTTTTAGCAAAACTATTGTGTTTGTGGACCAGTACCATGTCCATTGCATGCATTTGATTGAACACCATGGCCCTTATTTTTATTTATTTATTTATTTTTTGCCCCTTATTATTTTTTAGCAACTTATTTTCTATGATATCTTTCACGTGTATTTGGGAATATAAGAAAGAATGCTGAAGATTGAAGAGCTGGTGTTTCTCATTCTTCATATTACAAAAAAAAAATTCCACTTTCTTATAGGTCATGATATTGTTGGCAGATAACAGAAATAGCTCATCAGATTATATAGTTTGGTTTTAAGAGCTTTAAGGTGCTCTTAGATAATGAAGGCCTTCAGTGGTTTAAAACGCTCTTAGCTCTTAGGTAATGAATGCAGGAGGCCTGAGTTTACACAAAAGGAATAATGTGTGTGTGCATGTGTGTGTGCATGTGTATGTGTCTCTTTGGGTGTAAGTTTTCAGAATGGAAAAATAATCCAAAAAATAACTTTGGATATTACAAATTTACCTACTTTTTTGCCACGGGATAAATTCTTTCAACAACATTGAAATGATTGTTATCTGTTTTTGTTGTACCCCAGGTGCCTAAGTTGAGAATAAAGACTGATGATAGACTTACAAGAGAATTCTCAGGCATTTGGTCAGAGTAGGACTCTGCAGAGGAAAGAATTTATCAAATTTATAACCTAGGAATAAGTACAGTTACTTTAACTATGTTTTGTTTATTTAATATTTTATCTTACTACTTTATGCTTTTAGTACTGAATGTTTCTTCTTCCTTATCTTTTTCCCTCTATTTTCATATTTACTTTCTCAACTTTTGATTCTTGAACATTCACTTTATTTTTTTCTCATACCTAATCTGCCGGTCTCATAAATGTCTTCTAGTTTGGATATTTGAGAAAACAAAAATATCGGAAGACTGACTAAACAGTATAAACCAGTGATGGTGAATTCTTTCGTTTTCAAGGATAGCAAACAACCAGCTGCAGCTCATGTGCCATCGATTCACCACCAGAGGGAAAACACACTATATAGACGTGGGCTCTACATGGTTTACTTAACTTTTAATTTTTTATTTATGTGAAGATTTCTGATGTTTGATTGGTTGTGTCAGCTTGTAAGAGAAGCTTAACTAAAATGGCTCCACCCCAAGGTGACTCATCCTGTGGATGATATAAAGGGGAAATGAAGAAGGACGGAACTGCTTGAGTTTCTTCAGAGGAGCTCCAGCTTCACTTTGGATGAAGTCTCCTGGTTTCTAGCCCAGACTCTTCAGCTTCCCTCACAGGCCCATCAGCCTCTGGACATGGGCTTGCAGTGAGCTCCTGACCTTCGGCTGGATCCTTTGGATCTCCAGTGCGCAGACAGACCCCTCTGCACCCTTCCACTTGTGGCTCTGTGGGCGGCCCTTGTAAGCCAATCTGTAAATTCTCATGTATTCGTGTGTCTTGTATTATACCTGTTTCTCTACTAAATACGGACTGACACAAGATTGCATAAAACATAATTAGTTAACAATAAATTATACATATGCTTAAGTGAAAATAAACACCAATGCTGAGATCCTATAACTGTATTGGTACATTAGGTCTCTACACACAATGTATACAAAATATCACCCACTTCTAATCTGTTTGTTTGAGAAAAAAAAGGATACATTTTATTTTATAATTTTGAGAAAGCCAATAATCTGTTCATGTGTGTGTGTGTGACTTATTAAACCTATAGTGTGTTCAAACATGTGTGTGTGTGTGTGTGTGTGTGTGTGTGTGTGTGTGTGCGTGTGTGAGGGAGGGAGGAGGACGGTCCATGATTGTGTGTTCAGGGCTGACTTACTGAGACACCCAAGGAAGAGTGATTCTGAAATCTGCGGGCACAATTCCTTCTTCCTCAAGGAGCATCAGTCTTTTTTTCTGATAGCATTCAATCGATGGGATGAAAGCCACCCACTTTACATATTTACTTTACCCAAGGTCTACTAATCTAAATGTTACTCATAGCTAATAAAATTCATTCACAGCAACATTCAGACTGGTGATCAGGTGAACATCTGTGTACTGCAGCCAAGTTGACATGTTATTTAATACTAATTTAAACAGGCCTCTTTTCTCATTCAGCCCTGGGGAATCTTGGTTATGGCTCAAAAGTGTTGTCCAATTCCTTCAATACATCCGGTATTTGTCTCACAGTAGTTCAGTGAGTGAAAATTAGAGTTTAAAAGTTTCTTTAGAGTCACATCCTTACAGTAAAAAATTATGGAAAAACAAGAATAGATCAGAAGAATTCTGATAAACACTAAACAAATGGTTCTTGCGCAAACCTTATGCTAAAGGGGAATCAATAGAATGGGTACAGATACAGACAGTCCTTAATGATGTATCTTTCAGCTTTTCGTAAATGACAACCAAAACCAGAAATAATAATTATAAAATTAAACTTCTAACACCTAGGAGAAAAAAAAAACTTATTATTTGTAGCTATAGTTACAAGTATTACTAGACTGCATTCAAATTCATGGATTTGGTTATCTAAAACTTGCCTCAGTAAAAATACTTAAACCAAACAATCAGTATTAGCAACTTATTTCTAAATGTCAGCTAGTCAGAAGCACACAGAGCTCGGACCTCAGAGGGATGGCTAACAGCAGCTTCACACAAACATTCATATTTTTGCAGAGAATGTCAACCCATTTACATCTCCAAAATTATCAGTTTTACTCCTTTTGACCCCAATATATCAGGAATTTCCTCTGCTTGAAGAGATTATACCTGGTCATCCTGGTTTTCCTTTAACAATAAGTTCAAGTTTGTTTTTATTTCTATTTTATTTTTACCATATATTGAGCGTGGTCATGTTACTCTTTAAGATTAAAAAATTTTGAGATACTTCTGTACTCAAATGTGCACATAAATATTTGATTTAGTACAAATGAATTCATTATTAATTATTGTCTTCATTAGTAAAAGGGCATTGAATTAGATCATTTTTAACTTCCATTACAGTTCAAGATTTTATAACCTTACACATGTTTGTGCCATTGAATTTCACTGCAATGAATAATTTAGGAATCAGCGAAGTCTTATATAATTTGCATATTAAATACATTTTTATACGAGTCAAGTTTGTAGTTTAATTTACAGATTGATATTAAAGAAAGGGGTCAAACCTGAAGGAGAGAGCATTGATCAATGACATTCATAAAAAATTATTATTCTGGGAAGTATTTAATTTTCAAATTACTTAATAGTGTACTTTCTGGAAAATTTACTTGATGCTATTAAGAAAAAAATATCATTAGCAATAGAATCTGCAATTTTTATGTGCATGTTCCAATCTCTTTTTTTTACTAGATAGAAGGCAAAATAACTACAGTAGTTCATTACATCTTTTTGGGTTTTAGTTTCCACACTGGAAAGAATAAAAATACTAAAAATTAATTGGAAGCAAAATGGGAATGTATATCTGCCTACATAAAAATACTGGCTATAATTTTCTATAGTCTCAAGTTATATATTTATACATTTGGTTTTCTTTTTAATGTGTTTTTGTCCATTTTTCAGGTAGTCCATTCATCCAAATGTCTTGTTTATTTTTCAACTTTCTTATTTTTTTACACAAAGAGAAGATGTCTGATAAAGCATCTTAATTGAAATAAAGCTTCCTATTCTACATACCTCTTTCAGGATAGAGTTGATAGTGTTTATTTCAAGTCCAAAAGTCTTCCTGTTTTACTTTAAGAGCAAGATGATATATCAGTATTTGTAAGATTGACTCTATCTTTCAGTTTTGAATAATATAAATATGCTATTTCTCTTGCAATAAGGAGAGTATATGTTGATGATGATGATCACTTACTAGATTATATTTTTGCTTTTTGTTTTTCTTGTTTTTTTAATTTTTAATTTTATCAGTAAATATTTGCAGAACATGATTACATTCCCCATGGGGAATTGTAACATGTGCATAACACATTTCAATTCTTTTTAAAATTCCCTTTCTCTCTCTTGCCTGCTTCTCCTTTTATTATTTGGTATCCTTCCTATTTCCACAAGACTTATCTCCTTATTTCCTGTTGTCTTTTATTTTGCTCTTTATTTATATATTGGGTTTCCCATATAAATAATATAAATTTAAGCTTGTGCATCTGATTTATTTCAAAACATCATGTTCTCCAAGTGCATCCATTTTCCTACAAATGACTCAAGTTTATCCTTCTTTATTACAACATCGTACTGCACTGGGGATAAATACCAACATAATCCTTATTCATTCATCTATTGTTGAGCAGATAAGCTACTTCCAATATTTAGCTACTATGAATTGTGCTGATATAAACATGGGTATGCATCTAACCCTGTAATATAATGTCTTTAATTAATTTGAAAACATATCTGGGAGGAGAATGGCTGGGTTGAGTGGAATTTCTATTTTTAGTTTTTTGAGAAATCTCCATAGTGATTTCCATAATGATTGTACTAGTTTACGTTCCTATCAACAATATAGTAGTGTTCTTTTTTCCACACAGACTTGGTGGCATTTCTTGTGAATTATTTTTTGATGATAGCAATTCTTTCTGAGGTAAGATAAAAATCTCAGCATTGTTTCAATTTGCATTTCTCTAATAGCCAGAGATGCTTCAAATTTTTTCATGTGTATACTGGCTATTCGTACTTCTTCTGAATAGTATCTACTGATTTCAGTTGCCCATGTTGTGACTGGGTCTTAATTTGGGGTGTTTACATTTTTTTTTTTCAGTTCTTATATATTGTTGGTATTAGTCTTCTGTGTCACATATGTTCTGGTATCATTTGATTCTAAGAACTACTTAAATTCTTCCTTGATTTCTTCTGTGACTCAGTGATTATTCCAGTGTAATGCTTAATTTCCATGCATTGGGCATGATTTCTCCTGTGTCTTTTCCCATTTATTTCTAGTTTCATTGTGCTATATTTTCATAATATGCATGGGGCAATTTTGATTCTTTTGAATTTCCATAATGGTACTTTATTAGCTAGTATGCGGTCTACTCTGGAGAAAGTTCTATGTTCTATTAAGAAAGTATATTTTGTTCTTGACTGGAACACTCTGTAGATTTTTTATTAAGTTCATTTGTTCAAATGTTTGGTTTTGCTCTAATATTTATTGGTGATTTTATCTAGTTCATCTATTTGTGAAAATGAGGTACTTAAGGCCCCTGCTCTAATTGTGTTGATATTTATCTGATCTTGTATATCCAGTAGTGTATCTTTCATGAAGTTAGGTGCTCCAGCGTTTGGTGAATACACTGCATTATTTTCCTGATGCTGAGTTTAATTTTTCCTCTTCTACTTAACTTCTCACCTTGCCTGCTGCATTTTGACTATTAGATTCTTGTCATTGTTAGGCTCATTATCTCTTCTGAGAATTCTTTTGGAGTTCTGGTTTGGTGGTCGCAAATTTCTTTAGGTGCTGTTTTTCTTGGAAACAGCTTATTTCTCCATCAGTTTTGAAAGATAATTTTGCAGGATATGTCTGCATGGGTTGGAAGCTGTTTTCTTTTAATGATTGAAGCCTTTCATTCCAAGCTCTTCTGAGATTTACATTATTTGTGCCCAGACGTCCACTGTAATTCTAGGGGGTTTACTTTTTTTTTTTTAACTTTTTTTAAAATTTCATTTTAATGGTACATTTTCAATATACATATTGATAACATTCATCATTGGGGATTTGTACCTGTACATGATGTATCTTGTTGCTTCTTTTTTTCCCGTTCCCCTCCCCTCCCCTCACCCCCTCCTCCCTCCCTATTTACAAAAGCTTTGTTTCCAT
>PVJO010024964.1:0-23426 GCA_004026905.1 Hystrix cristata
TAGAATTGCTAAACCAATTTAGTTAAGCTTCTCTTACAAGTTGACACAATCAATCAACCATCACACATGGTTACTACTAGATCTTTTGCGAATAGGAAGATGAGCAAGAGATAGAGGGAGGGAAGAATGAGGAGGTGGAAGGGGACCTAAAATGAATTAAGATGTATTATGTACACGTAACAATTCCCTACAACGAATGTCATCATAATGTTCTGCAAACATGTACTAACAAAAATAAAAATTAAAATTAAAAATGAGCAAAAATTTGAAGAAAGTTAAATCTTTGTATATAAAATGTACTGTAATAAAGGGATTTTGAACTTACAAAAAAGGAAATTTACTACATTTACTGAGGAAATGTGAAAAATCACACATGCAACAGAAATTCTTTAGTAAGAAAAGACCCTCAAAACATTCCCATACAGGAAAGCTCTCATGGTCTGCTGATATGGGAGGTGGGTAAAATTTGGCTAAATATAATTAAATTTAAAGTTTAATTACATTTAAAGTTGAAATATGCTTCTTTTGTATAAAATTAATTTAAATATTTGATTGAACTATAAATCCAGAGTTTCTTTCTAAGTATTTATCATAACTTAATTTATAAAATATAGATATGTAGGGAGAACTAGAGAGTTTTAGGGGGAGCTAGTAAGTTGCATTTTTTGAAAACAAAAAGAAGCAGAAATCCTGCTAAAATTATTGCACATGGGACTCTAATAGACAAAGAGGATGCAAGTCTGTAAGAGATTGTCCTCAGATTCCCAGACCTTCTCATGCATAAACAGAAATAAAATTACAATAATAGTTTAAGATCTGAGGAGAGAAACCAAAAGTGTAGTTACAGGTCAGAAAATGGATCCCACAATACTTGTAACTTGTACAAGAGTCTGGATTTTCATTTGTTTGTTTGACTTTAGATTTCATGCCTTCAAAATGAAAAGTTTAAAAAATCCTTATGGAAAAGTAATAAAAATACATTGAAAAAAGACATAACATTTATTTTAAATAAGGATTCACTTCCTATACTTAGACATCATCAAAATTTATGCTAGTGATGAAATTTTGATTTATACATGGTCACAGTTGTGTGTAGTAAAGCAATCTCAATTATGACCATCCAAAAGCAGCTCTCTATGCCAAATGGTTTAACAGATTGATCTATTTTTGAATCATTATTATTATTCCAATAGTGAAGGTGAAAACAGCTAATATTAAGCATATATACAACATAGTTATCACAAGCATATTTTGAGTTTTACAGAACTCTTGACTCAGAATTGAATTCACTTAGTTTTCCAGAGACATACAAAGTAAAACACTCAATGAGGAGACAACATGATCAGTCATAAAAGACTAATGTGATCATAAAAGAGAGCAGATCTTTGAAGAGGAGAAAAGCTAAAAATGGACTTCCATTGCCGTTTAGTTTTGACTTTACTATATCATCACTATTTCTAAGCAACAAACTGGATGTGAGAAACAAATCCCAGAGCCTGAACATCACCAAGAAACTTCCCATTACTTTAACCTCCCTCAAATCTCCTCTTTAGCCACATCAGTCCAGCTGCACATGGTAATATTGATACATCTTGGTTCACTAGCACATTTATCTGTACTCCTCTGTATTCCAAATTCATGATCATCTTTCTTACTACCTTCAGTTTCTATCAAAACTGACCTTCCTAAGTTGTAGAACCTGCTCATTGATTTTAAAGCTGCAAAGAGCTTGATTAATTCATCTAAATGTATTAAGCTATAAATGAGAGGGAACTATATCATAATCTGCTATCATTTTACTGTCTTAAGGTACACTTTGTATTTTAATAGCTGTCTTCAGGACATAATGACTTAATTGAGAGGACAGAATTTTATAATGGAGAGTTGAGGGTGAAATGGGGATGAGCACTATTATGTCATTTGGGTATGGTTTTCTAACTGAGGGTTAGAGCCATCACCCCACCCTGGTGTCCTGGAACAGAAGACCAGGAATGACGTAGCAGGTGCTAATGGGATGCCATGTGTCCTGCAGCACCCCTTATCTTTGCAGCTGCCTCCAGTCAACAGTGTCCATGTGGGCTAGCTTTTCAAGCTGTGAAACCCTTACCTGTCTTTCAAGAACAGACAGGCAAAAGTCACATTGAAAACGACTCCCTGGAAATTTTTAAAAATATCTTTATGATCATTTCTGGAAGTGAGATGTGATAGGGACTATGGAGTATAATTTATAATGACTTCCTTTCTTTTCTGTTTGTTTTGATTTAGTTTTGTTTTTAAAACATACCGTCTGAATGTTCTATTCTGTAGCACTCAGATTCTATATCAATCTACAGGCAAAATTAAGATTTTTAAGTACACTGCTGGCTCTTTTTAAGATTAAACAAGATTCTGCTTTAGAAAGCACATTTTAAATGGTAAGCACACCACAAATGTAGAATAAATAAATATAATGCAGAGGTAGCACAGACAAACTGTCTCAAAACATTCAGGACATCTGAATAATAATCTCTTCTGGCTAGACATTCAAACATCCCCTGAATAAAATAAGAGAATCAAGTTAATAAGATCAGGTAAATTTTATTTGGTCATTGGCACTACCAATTAATTCAATGATACATTAAATCATCTCTTCGTTTCCTCACTCACGAGTACCTCATACATGATTGTTACTGTAACAGTAATGTGGAAAAATGTAATAACAACTTGTTCCTGGTTTCTGAAAACTGTAGAATAATTGATGGAGCGATACATACAATGGTAAGAGAACAAAACATACAGAAATGCTTAATGTTTTGTCATGGTGGTGATTTCAGAGCTGGATGAGATCATTAGATATTAAACGGAGAATTAAGGAAGCATCCTGGATAAAGTGGGACTTGCAGATAGCAAGAAAAAATAGATGAGGTCCTGAACCTTTCTGTCAGAGAAACAACTTTAATTAATCTTCTACAAAAGTCAAAGAAAAATCAAGGTAAAATTGAGTCTTCTATACATTAGTTTTATTAAATTTTTCCATTATACTATTCACTTTCAAATCTTTCTATAAACATTAGAGTTTTGATTAAAAATGAAAGTATAACTATTTTTAATCCATTGTCAGTAATCTGCCCCAAACCTTTGAAATCCATTCATCTTCTAGGAATATCTTTGCCAGTGAATCTACTTGATGTATAAAAGGAATTCATGCATAAAGGCTATTAACACAGTCATGATCAAATGCAGTCTGCCACTAGATTTATGTCTAGACCAACCTTTATCTACACAATACAATCCATTAACTGTGCATAAACATGTTCAAGTAATTTAGATAATGTGGGTACTGGTGAAACCAAATGATAGGCACACCTTTAGGCAAAATGATTCAAAACCAAGGGCATCTTGGGTTTCCTGGCTAGACGTGCATAGTTTTGACAGTAAATTAAACGTAAAGTGGTAAAATTGAGAACATTCCAAAGAATTATCATAGCCAGATGTCTTTTTCATTGGAATATTCCTGTTTGGCCCCAAAAGGATTAATATTGACCTCATGTTGTTACTTTTACACACACACACACACTATATATACATATGTATATATACACATATATATGTATATGCTTATATATACGGTGTTTTTTTCTTAAATAAAAAATCTGCTATCTAGAATGTTAAAGAATGGAATGGAAATAAACTTTGGGCCTTGATTTTAGAACTGTAAAAACTATAATGTATTGTAGCTTAAAAAAAAAATTTAGCACTTATCTAATGCAGTCCTAATTATATAAATGAGAGAACTCAAGAGGGCCATGTGGCTTGTCCTATTGTCCTAGTTGAGAAGAATCATTATACACTTAGCTAAGGACTGAGCAGTCTTCCTGCCTCCCGAGGGTTTTCCGTATCATATTGGATTTTATTAAATAGTATTATCCTGCTTAGGTTTGTATGAGATGATGACGGAGAAGTGTCCCATAGTTTGACATATGATTTGAAGGGTTCTTCATAAAAGAAAGATTTCATGTTTTTATTATTATTGAAGACTTCTGTCTAGTTCAAATAATTTGGAACTTTGATATTATCAATAGAAATCTTAATAGTAATAATTGTGTTGGATGCTTATTACATACACATACCGAACTGAACATTTCATTTGCATCATTTAGGTTAATATTAATAGTTAGCCTGAAAAAATTAAGTGTGTTTTAGCTATGGAAAAATTGAAACTCAGCACGCTATAAATTGGTTAATGCCTGAAACTTGTAAGGTCGGGGTACTGGGATTTTTATCCTAGTAGTCTGATTGTAATATATGTTTACATGTACTGGCAAACACAGGTACCAAATCAAGAATTGTTTCTCTTGTCTTTTCAGATCTAGTTTCATAATTAGGAGGGAATAGGAGAGCTGGAAATAGTGATCAATGTTTACAGACCTATATTAGACAAATAATAAATGACAAGTTTTCTTAAAACCATACAGATATTAACTATTAAAAAGTTAGTCATATCATAAGTCTATCCGTTACAAATTTCTGTGATCTAAAAATCCTTTCAGAACAATGCTTTGAAAATATTTCTCATTTTTTTAACCTTTACCAGATGTTTTCTGTAACCAACTAGTTTGTTTGTACCTAGATCGGGCACTTTCTGTCTTTATGATCTGGACTAGTTCTTCAGTATATATGTCATACATTTCCTCATCTGCACAAGAGTCTGGTTTTTTGTTGTTTGTTTGTTTGACTTTGGGTTCCATGCATTCAATATGAAAAGGTTAAAAAATACTCATGGAAAAGTAATAAAAATATGGTGACAATAATAAATGATGACAATAATACATTTTACAACACAACACTATTGCAAAGAATAAATACTTCAACCATGCAGAAACTCGCCACAGACTAAGGACTATGTAAGTGTTGCTACACTATTGTTTCTGGCTAAATTCCTGGCTCTGATTGGCACTACTTAAACTTGAAAATATAGGAACTGGCACCGGAAAAGAGAACACATCAGTTGATCCATCAATCATTAAAGCCCTAGCTTTTGTTTTAGGGTGAGCTCCATAGGA
The DNA here is from genome assembly GCA_004026905.1 of Hystrix cristata. Taxonomy (NCBI): domain Eukaryota; kingdom Metazoa; phylum Chordata; class Mammalia; order Rodentia; family Hystricidae; genus Hystrix; species Hystrix cristata. The sequence continues at coordinate 5,043 of PVJO010024964.1, forward strand.
AGGAGACCGAGATGGCGTTCAGCATGCAGAGCGATGAAGGAGCGCTCTGGGAACTCGCAGCTAACACCTGCGAAGGGGAGCAGGCGGCCAAGTTCTCCTAGGAGAGTGTGAGCTGCACTGATTCGCCCAAACCTGCTTCAGCCAACCGCGTTGGGCGGCAGTTCCCGCGTCTCAAATCACCTCAGTGTTATCCCAATCGAGTCAGGTGTGCAGGCCCTCAAACTTCAGTACCGTTTAGGTTTGGTCAAAGGCTCCCCTGGGAAGGCGCTTGGGCTAAGTGGCTGACCGAGGAGAGGCCGTGATTGAAGCACTGACCCCTGAGGACTGCTGTGGAGTGTGGGCCGCGCCTCAAGGAGCAGGGTAGTAAGTTCCTCACTGTAAGGGCACGCTGGTGACATATCACGGTGTGGCCACCGTACCTTACAAAACCTTGAAAGGTTGCTCTTGTTGGAAGCCAGCCAAACGGCATGTTTAGCCATGTGATCTTGATCTTGTTAACTATCCAGGAACTATCTGTTAAATCCAATTTTAATGCTTTTACTTTTTGAGTTGTTTCTGAAAAAAAAAAAATATATATATATATAATGTTCTCTTTTTTGGAACACTGAGAATTATACTGCAGACTAAAAACACTGCTCCCCAAAGAACTACCTAGAACAAAGTAATAAATTATTTCAACTACCTCTCCAGCACTGGAAACGCAAAGCACAAGATTTAAATTTTCTTTATATGTGTTTACCCTTTTTAATATCTATGCATTATATTTTAGAAATTACAAGTACATAGACTAGAGATGTGAAGAATGATGGATGAATTTTCAGTCTTGATATGAAAAAAAATTAAGAAACTAGAAATTCTTTGAGGAAAAAAGTATCTTTAAACTTTTAATGGAAAATTTTGTCACTTTTTTCAATAACTTGAAATGACTTTATAGCATCTGAATATTGATCCAATAATAGAATCTATTTTGTCAAATCAGACATTTTAGTTCTTTGGTGCTCCTAGGGGATCAGACAAACTAAAGAGCATTAACAAAATAAATCATACACACAATTTTAAATACATGATTTCTCTTATATGAGCAACCCAAATTATTAATAAAGAGCAAAATAAGAGATAAATAGTAGGAAGTAGGGATATAGGTCTTTGTGAAATGATAAGGGGATCAAGAGATGAAGGGAGGGGAGAGGAAGGGGAGGGAAAGGGGATAAAAAAAAGAATTAAAATGTGATATGTACATGTACCAACTCCACACAAGGAATGTATTGCAAACATGTAATAATAAAAAAAAATTAAAAAGAAGAGTAGTAGATAGAGCACCATGATGTAAATGGCAGTACTAATCCTCAGAATACATTTTATTTTTAATTCATTTCCCATACAGTGTTAAACAAATTTTTCATCGTAGTCAGCATCCTCTAATACAAGTTTCTTTTGTATGTATATGTTTGTTTCAAAGCCATGATTAAATTCAGGTTTGTACTTTGTCAGAGAACAATCCAATATAGACTTTTAAAGATCTTTTGATACATAGCAAGTAGTAGTATCTTATGATTACTAGAATCAGGAAGAAGTGAAGTATTTAATTTATATTCAGAAAATAAACACTTCAGTAAATCAAACAGGTTGGAATACAAAAAAAAAAAAAAATTCATAATCCAATTCAGTATCAAGTGGAACCTGTGGTTGGGTACAATATTTGTTAAAAACTGCTGTCAATGACTACTGATGGCAATTTCCCAAACTCAAAGGAAAAATTTCAACATTTAAATTTAACCATGAGAGCTGGGCATGGTGGTACAGGCACACGCCTGTAATCCCAGGACTCTGTAGCCTGAGGCAAAAGGATTGTCATTGGTTTGAAGCCAGCCTGGGGTACATAGCAAGATTCCATCTCAAAAAACAACATGAGAGAGAGAGAGGGAGAGAGGAGAAAGGAAAGAAGAAAGGAGAAAGAAAGAAGGGAAGGAAGGAAGGAAAGAATAATGATGTCTGCTCTGGAGTCTTTTTTTGTAGCTACCTCTTAATGATATTGAAAAATTCCCTTTAATTCTTGATTTAAATTTTGTTATATAAATAAATGCTAACTTCTGTAGAATATTTTTATATATTATTGAGATGACTCTTTTTCTACTTTATTCTGTTGAAGTGAATCACAGTGTTTGATTTTTGAATATTAAACTACCTTTGAACTCCTAAACTAAACTCAATTTGTGGTATACTATTTTTTTTATATATGGATAGAGTTGGTTTGCTAATATTTTATGTAGAATCATGGCATCTGTGTTTGTGAGATTGGTCAATAATTTTTCTTTATTACAAATCTTGTTAACTTTTATCAAAATTTATACCATATCTACCAAACTAAAATATTTTCCCAAAATATGTGATTATAGTGATATGCATGTAATTAAAATGTGTTGAAAAAAGTCATTATGTAAGATAATTCAAGTATGTAGTGGGAAAAGTCATTTTTTAAATAAGGTTTTTAATTAAAAATTATTTTTATATTAGTAAAATTATTCTGATTTTCTATTTGTATCTCAGTTTAAGAATTATTTTTCTAGAAATCAATTCAACTGACAAAGTGACTCATCCTACTTCTTCTACTCTTTCTATTATCTAATGAAATATATATATCACGTTTTTCCTTTCTTCCTGATTTTTGTTGTTTTTTGCTCTTTCTTTTCTTGCTCATTATTTCCAGAGAACAATTCCATTATATTAGTTTCTTTCACAGTTTTTGTTTTTACATTTTTTATTATTAAATTCATATCTGCTTTTATGTTTGAGATTTTTTTTCTACCTCCTACTAATTTTTTGAGTTTAATTTCTTATTTGGCTAATTTCTTATGATTATTATTTAGCTTGCTGATATTCTGATTTATTTCTTATGTGTGCAGAAAAGACAAAGATTTGTATTTCCTTTTAGGCCCAGCTTTAGCTATATCCCACAAGTTTTAAAACAAACTTGGTTTATAATTTATCTGAAAATACTTTCTCATTCCTATTTTGATTTCTTCCCTTTTTTTGGCTATATATAATTTATTAGTATGTGAATATAAAATTATTTCTTGCTTATCTTTTATTTACGATAATTTCTAGCTTAATTGAATGATTGTGAGATAATAATGTCTGTTCTTTGGAATTTTATGAAACTGAACTATGTAAATTAGTTCTAATAGAAATTTTAGTGTAAAAAATAGAAAAAAATGGAGAATTTGCCTGATAAGATCCTAAAAGTGACCCTGAATGACCTTTCCCTTTATATGATTCCCTCCACTTGATCGTGGGTGGAACTCATGACACCACTTCTTTGATTGTTAGGCAAAAGGGAGATCATTCAGTTGGACTTAATCAAATCCTATGACCACTTAAGAGTAGAGATGTCTCAAACTGGTTGCAGAAGGAAGAGAGGTGAGACAGACTGCAGCTTTTAAAACGGAAAAGGCCGTATGGCAAGGGATGTGGGCAGTCTTTTGAGACAGAGAATAGTCCATCACTGAGCAGAAAAAGAGACCTCAGACCTGCAACCACAGGAATCTGAATTCCGACAACTAAATTAGAAAAGGGTTGTAATCTGAGCACCTTGAGAGTGCAGCCTAACCAGCAACTTCATTGCAGCCTTGTGAGCACGAGAACCTGGTGAGTCTGCCCAGATTTTGATATATAAGACTGTTGAGCTCATAAATAGGAGTTTTTATAAGCCACTGAGTTTATGCTGTAGCTGTGGCGTACATAGAAAGCAACCAACCACCCAACGCCACCATGTTTAACATTCGCCATTTTCACAGGCTACCAAGGAGCCCTTGCAGGCGGTTCCCAAAAGAGGCTGGCAGAGATCATGTCTATTATCAGGTCATGGTCATTATCTCTTTACTTCTGTTCGCTCCTGATGTATTTTGCCCTGTACTGGAGATAACCTGTAGAAATTACTGTAGTCAATCTACCAGTAATATGTTTGATGTCAAATTTGATGTATTTTCTTCAGTCAAAGTTTTATTTGATGTCTTCCCATCATTTTTCCTGGTTGACTATTGCTGGCCTCTGTAATCTCTTTCCAGTTTTGACTTTTAATACCCTTTAATAATTACTGCCCTGTGTAGTTTCATCAACACTTTTTTTTTACATGATCTCTAGCAATCTCTTCCAATCTCACTTTTCCAGTATACTCATTTCTATATTACCATTAAATTTTAATTAAATTATAGTCATATATATATATATATATATATATATATGTTCTCCTTAAATTTGATATACAATAATACCTCAGTTCACAAATGCTTCTGTTAGCAGGCAATTCGGTTCACAAGCAGAAGCATTCAGTAAAGTTTTGCTTCCATTCATGAATTCTGCACCGGGTGACAAACAGGACCACAGCTGTCTTCCCCACAGGAACACGAAGGCAGCCACCATCCCCAGAATCGTGGAATGAATTAAGTTCATAAACGAAGGTACTACTGTATTACAGGTTTCTCAAAGCCAAGGTGCTCTTGAATTTACCATGTGTACTAGAATAGCTCACATTTCCTGACAATGAATGCCAGCAATGACCACTAAGCCCTCCCAGCCTTAAAGCTTAATGTTACCCTTTATTATGTTACTGTCTTTTCACACTATTAGTAATCACATACTTATCAGATCCCTGTTATATATTTGTCTGGCTTACTTATTTTTTAGACTCTATCTCTTTAATACTTCTTAAATCACTCTAGTCCTTCGATCCTTGCCACAGGTAACATACCCAAGTAAGTCTTAACTGTCTTTCAAATTATACTTTACACATCAATCCCTCTTAAGAAACTTACTCTATATTCTGAGAGACTTCTGAGGTGGGAAACCTGTTTCATCATTGTCTCTGCAGCATTGCTACAACTCTACAATTTTCTGATATCTGAGTCTCAGTTATATATCTGCCAAAGTTCTGTAGAAATAGGTCACAATAACTTTCTAAATTGGGAAAACCCTGAGCTTGCGTGCTTTATTCCAATGTCATTGAGGCCAATAAAATGATAAATGAACAGAACTGTACTTTGAATCTGGAGCTCTGGCGATATATATAAAACCTCCTACTTCAGCTTTTTTCTTTTGTGGTTTATGTGTCTGAGCTCTGTGCACCAAGTTTCCAGACACATAGTCATGCCCTAGAAAAAATCTTGGCCAGAGCATTGGAATTTCATTAAAATGTACTTGGTAATCTCCAAGTTATTATCCTGAGATTAATATTTTATTGCTCTCTTTATATATCTTATTAATGGGGAAGTAGGAGAAGCTCATAGGATAACCTGGTAAGTAGCTGAAGATTTTGAAAGGCAGAAATAGCAGATTTCACATTTCTTGGATTTTAGGAATGCACTTATGAATACAAAGAAACTTCATGAATGATGTTTTAAATTCAGTATGGGTTTTTTTTGGTCTTGTTCCCCACAAGATAAGTAGGGTTTCTTTTCTTAGTAGTCATGTGGCTCTGTTCTAGCCTCTATTGTGGCACTTAACACATGTGGAGTTGGTCATTACCAAACTCTCTCGATCATGTCTCGCAGATGGTGATTAGAAACTTAGCATTATTCCTCTTTGTGTCACATACATCTAGAATAGTGTTTGGTGCATAGTAGGTAATAGATAATAATGTTGAATTTAAATGACTCCAACAAAGACATAGCAGTAATAGAAATATCAGTAGTTTAGAAATCAATGAAAACCTGATAAAATCAATGAACTTCTTAAAACTTCAATTTTCTATTCCTTTGAATGATTCTGGAAGAAATTATCTCCAAAAATTTTCCCTCTGTTAACAGATTACAGTTCTGAGAGACTAAGATCAATAAAACCTGGTTTTCTCTATTTTTGACCACATTTTTTCTGGATTTATTTTGTTCCCAAATAGTCACTTCTCATGATTACGCAATGGTCACCACCATTAGGACATCCTAAAACTACATTAACAAGAAAGAGATCTTCTCCTCCTTGATAGCTTGAACAAAGTTTTATACATGAATTTCATTGACCTGAAAAATAATGTCATACCCCATCACCATTACTTTGTAGGGGAACAGAATTTATGGATTGGTGTAGGCCATATAAAGAGCTCATACTGTGGTTTCTATGATTTGGATATCATTGGAATTTTTTTCAAAGTTTCGTTGCTAGAAGTTCAGTTCTTAGTGTGGTGGTAATAATAATAATAATAATAATAATAATAATAATAAAAAAATACAATCAATAATGGGCACTAAACTTGAGATGATAGAGCCCTTAAGAAGCGGGTCTTCACAAAAGGTGACTGGCCCTTGACCAACCATGGAAGGGACAGATGAAGATATAACTGAATACACTAGTTGTATCCTGAATGGGTTCTTAGAACTAAGTTCAGCTGTCCTGAATCCCTGTCTATGGAATACATGACAACATGCTTGAAATAGACTTCTTAAAGTGATAAAAGATTAATTTTGACTTACAGCTTGAGGTTCCATGATGACTCGGCCCTGTTGTCTTTGAATCTGTGGAAGGGCAATACTTCATGACTTGAGAGAGAATATATGCCGGAGGAAACTGCTCACCTCTTGGTGCAAAGAGGCAAAGAGAGAGGGAAGGAGCTGGAAGTCCAGTATACTCTTCGAGGGCACAGTCTCACTGACCTAAATCCTCCAATTAGACCTCACCTTCTAAAGTTTCCACCACTTCCCCAAAGCACCAGGAGCTGCGGACAGAGTTTTGAACAATGAGCCCTTGGGGAGCATTTAAAGTACAAACCATAGGACCGTCTAGTACTTTCTCTTGCCCTGTGACCTAGCCATCTTGAAGCCATCCACTGTGGGGTCAGGTAGCCAGAAGGCTGTCCCTGCAGCTGAGCAGACACCAGTGCCATGTTCTAAGATCTCTTTAAAAAGTAGCCCGTGTCAAATGTTGTTACAACAGGAAACAGACCGATATGGTGACCGAGTCAGCCTCTCAAACCACATAAATGAAAAAGGTAATTTTATAGGGAAATTGATATTGTTAATCCAAGAATGCGGAAGGAATTTTGAGTGTTGAAAAATAAGCTATAAATATTTGATACAATGAATGATTGTCATAAAACCTAACACAAACTACACCAAATACAACAAATGAAATTTAACCTATGGAAAGAATCTATGCCCTTCTAATGAATGTCTTTTAGAAACTTTATGTTAGGATCCCACTCAGAATTGTAATTATTTTTCAAATTGTTAAATAATATGCAGATATGTGTGGTTTATTTCATTAAAATAATTTACCTGTATATACATCCTTAATACCTCCTAACCTTAAGTCTAATATTGGATGTTAACCAGATGATGGGTAGATTTTCATCAGCTTATTTACTGATTGAGCTCTTAAGTGGTCTGGAAGGAAATTAGCTTTGCCATAACAAAAGGTATCACGATTGAGGATTTTCTTCACCAAGTACTAACACTTTGTTCTTAAAATAAATGATTGGAAATTTTTCTCAGCTTGAGTTGAAAAGATTTAGTAGATTATCATTCTCAGAAAGACTTAGCTCTGTCATATTGGATAAACATCTGACGAATACATTTATAAGACTTCTAGAACCCTACTTCCCATCATGTATACACCTAAATTAATTTTATATATAAAGTATATTAATACACTTATTATATTCAATAAAGTGATGATTTGGAAAATTAATTATTGTATATAAGCAATTTAATTTTCATCATCTATTTCTGACTAGATAATTTATACGCTTTTGTTAAAGAATGACAGACATTGATAAAAGAAGACCCAAGGCTATTTTATTTCCTAGACAGTTTAATACAATTCCTGTACACGTTCCACTAGATGGGAACTAAGTTAAATTTTGAGTGATATATATTAATGGATCAACAAATGCAAATAAAATTAACAAATGACAGTCAGACCTGCCTCGCACCAGAAGGTGAACCTGGCAAAAAATCTAAAGAAATACTTTGCCCTGGGGAGAAATGTCATGAATAAGCAAATTGGCTGCATAGCAGATCTCAGAAAAATTCGTCCATTTTACCTACTTTAATTGACAGGAAGTTGCTAGAACAATTAGAAAACAACATAGAAATGAAATTTACTAATGGTAAGTGTGTAATCTTAAACTTATGTTTAAAATATCCATTAGATGAATACAGTATTCGGATTGCAAGACTTGGGTGTCACGAGCTTTATAACAAATTTTGGAGGGTTGAATAAGAAAAAAGACTGACGATGATATAGGGTGAAATTCAGTTGCTTCAGACCTCAGACAATTCGGAGTTAGATTAATAAAAATCTTGTATACTCTTGGAAGTAGGTATATATTTTATAACATCAAAATTAGAAATTAAAGTCCCCAATAGGAAGGGCAAATAATATGGTAGAACCAGAATTAATATACTTATCTCATTTTGTTCCATGTTATTGAATGATGGCTATAGAAATATAGAAAGTCAGATCTTGAAGTAAACTTAGCATATATAAAATGAAACCAAGAGTTGAGATGTCTCAGAATTGACTTTAATTCCAGATCTATAGGATATAAAGATGAAAAATTATGAGTGATTTACTGATAGAGAATGGAAACAAATGGTTGGGAACAAGAAATATTTTTTCTAACAATCACATTTCACTAAAGTTCATCGTATGTCTTTTTACAGAAAACTAACTGCACATCTTCTTAAACAAACCTCAAAATTTACTTAGTTTTGGCTTTATGGATGAAAAGCTGCTATAGTGCCAACTGGAGGCTGTTTTTCTACAAATTTACAGTGAACGAGGGATGAAAGAGAAAGAAAATAGAATATATATCGGCTTCTCTGATGTGCCTGCCAGATGATCATGCTTGTTACTTTAATTTTCTAAATCATGTTCTCATCAGAGCATTTATTTAAACATGCTGTGAATTTCATTCATCCACTCTCATGTCTTTCCTCTTCTGAACCTAGCTCATCTGTGTTTCTTACCCTTGGCATCCTGAGGCACTAATTTCTGTCTATCTCTAACTTGGAGCTTAGCATTCGGGTTTAGTGAAGCTGAAATAGTGTGAAAATTTCATCATAGAAATGCCAGTCTTCGCTTTGGAGGGTAACCTAGTGGTAAAGGTCATGACCCTTCCTATCTGATCTATAAGATTTTTAATCCCTCTGTGTAATATTCAAGCAGCATTTTAAGTCTTGAAACCACAGTTGTCCAATGTGGGAATGATATATGCTTCAGAATACAGTGAGAGTTAAAAGCAGTGTGTGTCAAAGTCTAACAGTATTTTTTGTGCATTGTAGGTAAAGTTGTCAAGATTCAGAAATAAAAATGTAGTATGCCCTATTACATTTAAATTTCAGATAAACGGTATGTTTATATTAATGTTTTAAAATAAATGAAGACAAAACACATTAGAACAAGTAAGTGATATTTATTCAGAGCAACAGAGTTAGCTACCATCACTTGCATTTTCACAGAGATTCAAAAATGGATCAACTAACGACAAATCTTTACAGTGGAAAAAAAGGAAGACTTTGTGCGTGCTATGATTAGATGCTTTGGGTGTGCTGTGATTATTGCGAGGAAGCTGCAGGTGGGCTTACAGGAAGGGGAACAGCCTGCATAAGTAGGTAGGGTGCACACTTGATTTTTTTCCCTTGGTCCCTTGTTGAAAGTAGAAGCAAATTTTACAGAACTTTTCAGCTATTAACCAGGTTCTCTCTATTTGAAACTGATTATTATAGAAGTTATTGTTTGTTGTCCTGGATTCTTACTAGGGATACAAAATCTCGCTTCCTGCTCTTGGGATTAAAGGCACGCTGGGTTCCTAAACTGAATCTTCTATGTAAGAAGTTGGTTTCCTGGGGAGGTTGCTGGGGGTTGTGGGTTAGTTTATATTTGTATATAGTCTTGCCTTTGTTTCTTTGTATACTTAAGTCTCTCTACCCTATAAATTTCTTAGTGCTCTCCATTTCACTTGCCAACAATAATGTTATGTATTTGCTAAGTGGCAGGCACTGTGTAACTTGTGTCACACTAACAATGACATGATGTCTTAGCCTCCCTAAAGCACTTAATATTATAAGGCCAATGAAGACACAATACTTTAATATGATAAGTCAATCTCTTATACTTCACCTCCAAACTAGGGAATTTTCTTAAAAGTACTTTTAGTTCAATCAGTTTCTCAAATCACAGGTGACACTGGCCATCTACACATAATATCAACTCAGGCCAAAGTATAAGCTCTTTCTTTTCTTTTTTTTGTGCTGGGGATTGAACTCAAGGCCTTGTGCTTTCAAGACAAGCACTCTAACCACTAAGCTAAATCCCCAGGCCCTAAGCTTTTTCAATCGGAGGAAATAGTTTAGATTAGTGAGAAAACACCTGGCTCACAAGCAACAGCCATCTATCTTATTTCAGCAACATCTAGTACTGTGCTGTCACTGCGATAGTTTTCCTTTCTCCTCTCTTTCTAGTGCTTCAAATGTTTATTGATTCTGTTTCCTCTATCACTCTCTATTGATTGGTGGGTTTCTATAGTTATGCATTAAGAGTATTGATTCTGAAGGAATGGCCCTCTAATGAGGGTCAGCTAAAGTCAGACGCAAGCTTGGCCTGTTCTTGATTTTTGTTAATTTGGTTTAATGGAATTTTGCTCATTTTTCAGTGTGCAAAAATTAGTTTAGAATGAGAGAAGATTTTTAATATTTACTAGCTGGGCTATTTTGCACTATATTAGCATTTTGCTTGTCATCATTGGTAGGTACTGCGATTCATAATTCTGGGATCTGTCTGGTGTAGGTACACATGTTCTGTGAGGGAAGGTACTAGGCTTTTAAACTTATGTGACAGGAAGTTGTGCGTGCTGTATTCAATACCACATGTAGCCATGCCCAGTGGTTGTTCTTTTGGGTTGTAAATAACAGCTGAAGCAAACTCTCCAGTACTTATTCAGAACTCAAGGACTTTAAGATATCAAAATGAACCCTCAAAATTTGGTTTTTAAATTCTGACACTTATATTAAAAGATTTTGTAAACTCAAAAAATGATACCTACAAGAAAAATAATAAAATTATTTGAAGAAAAAGGGCTTTGAACAAAGACAAAGCTGCTTTAATACCTTATCCTTACATTACCACTTAAGAGTAGTTTGAACAGCGACAGATTATATAACCACTTTCTCCTCTATAAGCACAAACATAATGTCCTTTCATTGCTATTAATGATTAGAATATATATCTCAGAGCATTGGCATCAAATCAAAACTCTAATAACAATAATAGAAGATGAAGAATGTCTACAAATTATTTTAAAAATTCATCGGAATTCCAGTCAATCATGTTTTCTAACTAAAAATGATATTACAGAATTAACTTTTAGAAGGCTATTTCCAGAGGGCTGGAAAAGTCAGAAGGACCATTCTCTGGAATGTTAACCTTGCTTTAGACCAGAATTTAATATATTAAGTGCAGAGTCTTAGCAAAAGGACATATCAAATTAACCTAATATTTGGAAAGCTTCTAATCTGCTTGAAGAAAAGAATAAAAACTGATTAAAATATATAAAATAATTAAATGATAATACAATAAAACACATAATTGAGCATAAGATCTTGTAGAATCGTGTAGGAATCTCAGCACCTCAGTGACACTGCATTAGGCTTGTCCATTGCCCTGACTGTGCTCCTTTCTTCTATGTTTCCTCTCAAAAACTCATTTGGATGTTTTCTTTCTAGGAAATTATTTAGCAACATGTATTTTTTTTTCTATTTAACGGTTTCATGTCATTTTCTTATAGTTGCTCAATTTCTTTGATATTATGTAGACACAGATCTAGATTATTGTACTTCCAAATGTTTCATTTCATTGAAAGTTTTTTTTTAATATATATGTTAATTAAAAAAAGAAAAAGCAAAAATAAAACCTAACCACAATGACTTAACAACTCTCACCGGGATTACAGAAAGGAAGACCATGATTTGGCTCAAAGTCCAATAGTTTATTTATTCATTCTCCTTTCATGTATTTTGTGTTGTCCTAATCTAAAGAATTTTGATATTTGGGAAGTGTTACAAGTCACTTAATGGCTTTGAGTGGTGCTTCTGCTCAAAGTAGTCTCCTAAACAGGTGCCAGTCCAGGAACTACATATAATCAGTATGAATATAGGACTTGAGAGTTAGCTGTTTAGAAAATTTTTAGAATTTAATATTACCATGATATTCAAGTCATAATAATGGAATCATTTTTTTGAGGAGAGTTTAGATCAGTTTGGGTGTAAGTTGCACATGGTCTGAGCTACAAGATGGATGTGCACAATAGGACTGTGTATCTATGTTAGACAATTGGAAAAAGGTAAAAAAAAAAAAAAAAAACAGGAAAACGAAAAAGGTCTTCCCTACAGGTAGCTTGTGTTAATGAACTCAGTGGCCCTAATTGTGATAAGGGCAGCCAGAGATTTTACCATCAATAGCAGCATTCTGGAATTCTTTATACTGATGAAATGTTTGATTGAATCTATAAGCAAATCACAAAGCATCTTATAAACTGTGAGGTATTCAAACTATGCCTCTCTTCTATTTGAGAGTGTGTGGGATAGAGGATGATGTATCACTTCAGAGTAGTTCAGTTATATTAAAACAGAGTGAACAATGTCAGCGAATTCCTATCTCCTGTCCCTCCACATGATATAAAAAGGCTCATGAAACTTGTCTTTCTTATTATTGTTCATGTTATCTTTTCCTTTCTGTTATTAACTCTAAATGGGTCAAGTTATTAGCTACAGAAGAACTCTTACCTCACTCTCATTTTTGAGATAAAACCTTGAAGAAAGTGGAATTTGGTTATTTGATTCCTCTTTCCTTTTTTACTACTGTCTTCTTACTTTCCAATCTTCAGTACTCAGGACTTTCACACTGCTTTCTGGTCTTACTGACCATTCCACAGGCTCCAGATCCCAAGGCAGATTAGAGACTTCAGTTCTACTTTGCCCATTCATGCTGTGTAACTTCCTTTAGCCCTGTGTAAACACTGATGAATCTATGTCTAAAATAGTGGCTATGTAGATCACTGTTTACAGGCAACATTAAACTAGATGAAGAATTAAGAACACTTTTTGAGACTTATTAAGGAATATCAGGTAGAAAGGTGAAGTTTTCTTATTTAATTTTGGTTTGGTTTGGTTTATTTTGTATAATTTATGACCTTTTGGTTTATAACTTTCCCAATTTTCTTTATTCCCACAACTCTAAAATGAAGATGGGAAGAAAGTAAGACGTAAGTAAAATCTTAGGAAATAAGAATCTTCCCGAGAAAGAAAACTTAAAGTCATTAAGTTTCCTAGTGTTATTTTACAAAGACATGAAAGCCTAAGAAGTAAAATGACTTGAATATATAATGCATTATTGTGTATGGTGAGATAAATTATTTTATATTTGGTCAATACAAATTTATTAATTATATTTAAATAATACTCTCTTGAACAAATAATCAATATTCTGTCTGGAGAAATATGGTACCCATCACTTTACAGTTCTTTATTAATCTCCAGTCTTTCTGAACGTATCTGCTTCATTTGGTGTATAAAGCCAGTTTCCACAATAAATGCATTAATATTTTTCACATGGAAGACTTTAATTTTGAAGGTTATCATTCTGAGATTCTATTCTAACTTTTTGTGTGTTTTGCCACATGTTTGTGCATGCCTTTCTGGTATGTCTTTTGAATCTTGTATAGAAATTTTTGTGTTGAAAAGTGAAATGGAAGTATTTAATAGAGAATGTAGAAGGAATATTGTATACTCGTGGGAACTTCAGTGAAATTTCTTTACACTTTGAATGTGGCCCACAAAAATAATGGATTTCCAGCAACATTTGACCTAAAACTTACTCTCGTTAGAAAGAGTTAAAAGTGAGAGGTTGTAACTAGAAGTTTTGGAGGTTAAAATCACATGATACTTCAGGTAGAATCATTTGATTCCTTATGTCCAATGTAGACAGAGAGAAGCTATTTCTGGACCAGCTAACTCAGAAAATTTACATGAATTTTGTTTTGTGTTTAGATAGTTTAACAATCATGTCTATTATTGAGCTTATTTATATCAACGATTTCAAGGACATTCTAAAGTATACAATGAATTCACTATGGTATCAGTGCTTTTATCTTAATTAGTAAGTACCTTTTTAAGTGCACAAAGTATTGACTTTATCTACTAGAGTGTGATTTTTTTGAGAAAATAGTATAATTACTGTATATTGTATAATTAAATTTCTTTCAACTGTTTTTTAAAAAATTAATTTCTATAATTCAATTTTGTTTCCTTTAATACTTAGTATGAATTTTATATAGAAATAATCCATCCTAGTCTCATTGATAAAAACATTTAAAAACTACCAAAGACCACTGCATGTGTGTGTGTGTGTGTGCGTGTGTGTGTGTGTTTGCGCGTGTGTATCTCACACAGAGAGGGATCTCAAGAGAGAGACAGAGAGAATGGTGACAGAATTCTTCTCTGGTTGTATATATAAATAGCAAAATTGCAAATATCCAGTGATAAAAATAATGTAGACAGGACAAATTTGGATAAAGCACAGTTTGGGGTGTAAGACAGAAATTTGTGCTTTTCCAGTCCAACGCATCTATTTCTAGCTGGGATGTAAGAGTTCATGATGTTTTTGTGCTTTGCCCATAATCATATAATGAGTTCAAAGCTCATACAAATGTAGACTGTAAAAATTTTTGGTTTTTCAATCTAGAAAATTTTCAACTACGTATACCATGAACAAAGAAAGCAGGAAACGTAGAAAAAAAAAGTCAATCTTACACTCTCCACTTTCTGAGTTTCTGTACTACATGAATTTTTGCCTTTTATTTATTTCTAATCTCTCAGAAGTAGCAAGGCACTGTAAGATAAAGGCTTCAGGCTGATGTCATTCACTCCACATTAATTTGAGCAGAAGGCAGATTACTTAACTTCTCTTTGTTTGCAATTTCTTTGTGTAAAACAGAAACAATACATATTTAATGATTGTTGAAAAGATTAAAATAGTGCTATACTTAGCTTTCAATGAAAACATCTTCATGACTCTTCCCTCCCCTGTCTCAAATGTATGTTTTTCACTACAGAATATACATATGCCGAGAATACTACTGTCTTTTATATCCTTTATTCCATCCTGCCAATGCTACCAAAGCTATAGGTATGGAGTTGGAGCTCAATAGAGATTTGTTGAATTTTATTAATTCATTGAGTATGAATCAATCAATGGGGAATAAATTGAATAAGTCATTCCTCTAGTAAAATTTGAAATCAAGATAACGTGAGAGTTCAACTCAGCTGAATTTGTTTGAGCCCATTTGTGACGGACGCTGCAAGATCTTAAGTGAATGATTTTCCTTATTTTTGTGCATGAAATGGTATTTGTGAATATAAACATGATACAAAATGCTATCTGCATCAAATCACTCTATTGCTGACAGAGTTTATCCCCTCTTTTAAAAGAAAAGATTTGCATTCAGGGCTTTCTTTTTCTTTCTTTCTTCTTTTTTTTTTTTTTTTTTAAGTACTGTTTGCTAGGAATACCCTTAAGCCAGATTCTAACAAGGTGAATTACTTGGGAATCAGATTTTTAGTCAAATAGCCTAAAACAAAGAATATCTATTTTTATCATTTTGTGGAAGAGTTGGAGGAATGACTGTTGCATAAGTTTATTTCATCAATGATTCTCACTTGGTATTTATAATTTTTAAAACTTCAATCATGCTGTGATTTGGATTTGGTATGACTGTATCCCTAAAAATTTCATGTGTTGGAAGCAAAGTCTCCAGTGTGACAATATTGAAGTGGTAGACACTTTAAGATGGAGAGGGTAGTACAAAATAATTAGATTAGGACCTTCACCCTCCTGAAAGGTTAATGGGATAAGTGGGTTGCTTCTGTAAGGAGTTAGTTCCTGCCAGAATAAACTGATATAAAAGTAGCAAGCCTGGCTCCTCCCTGACCTTTTCCTTCTTGTCTCACCACATGATCTCTGCCATTCAATAGCTTTTCATCAGGAAACTATTTGCCACGTTGGGATATACTCAGCAGCCCTTACCAGAATAAGGCAAATGCCAACACCATGCTTCTCAAACTCCAAAACAGTAAGGTAAATAAACCTCTCTCCTGTAAATAAGCATTCAGGCATTTGTTACAGCAATAGAATGTGTACTAACACAGACCACAGATTTATTTCATCAAGGAGCTATTTGCTGTTGCTTCAGAGTCAACATTCATGTTTATTCTCATTCTTATTGGACCAAACACTAGAAGATAAAGGGACAAGCTCAGTGGTATACACTAAGCCTTAAGCTACCTGCTCCTGGATTCCTCATTACTTTCCCCTTTTAAGCATTTTCTTTTTTTTTTTAATTATTATTTTTTAACTAAGAACATGTATTGGTACATTGTCCATATATTGATCACATTTAACATGTTTGTTTTGTACCTGTACATGGTGTCTCTTGGTTCTCCCCCCTCTACCCTCCCCTCCCTTCTGTTCCCTCCATCCCTACTTACAGTAGGTTCATTTACAATTCTCTATGATTTCCCTTTCCCCTTTCTTTTCATTTTTTCCCTTCCTGCTTTTCCCCCTTCCCTCTTTCTGTTACTCCTCTCCTTTGTATATTATCTTCTTTTTATATAATATCCGTTACACTACTTTGTCCTTATTTACAGTTATGGTTTCTCATATCAGAGAAACAATTCAATGTGTGCTCATGAGTGTTTGATTTATTTTACTTAGTAGTATATTCTCAAGGAACATCCATTTACATACAAATGACTCTAGTTTATCCTTCTTTATGGCAGTGTAGTACTCCATTGTGTAGAAAAGCCACATCTTCTTTAGCCATTCATTGGTCGTTGGGCATTTGGGTTGTTTCCAAGACCTAGCTATTACAAACTGCGCTGCTATAAGCATGGTTGTGCATATACCTCTGTGGTATGATGATTTTAACTCTTCTAGAAAGATCCCCAGTAGAGGATCAAATGGAACCTCTAGTTCTAGTTGTTTGAGGAATCTCCATATTGATTTCCACAGTGGCTGGACCAGTCTGCATTCCCACCAACAGTGGAGGAGGGTTCCTTTCTCCCCACAGCCCCTCCAGCATTTTTGTTGGTTGATTTTTTCATAGATGCGATTCTTTCCCTTTTAAGCATTTTCTATAAATCTGTTCTGGTATTTTCTTGCCTTTAAGGTTATCTTCTGAATCCACCTCTAATCTAGTGAGAAAAACCAAGAATAAAAATGCTAAACATTGTACTTTATGGCTTGCACTTATCTGAGCAATTGGAAGAATCCCAGGAAGGTTTCAAGTCTGTTTTTGTTTTTATTGTTATTGTAATTGTTGTTGTTGTTGTTAAGTAAACATTTGAGAAGTCAGGGAGTGAATGCAGGGTTACAGCCATTGCAGGGAAGGCATGGGGCAGCAAGGCACAGGAATAAGGTTAATTGCTCAAGCAATATCTCTGAGCATGCCATGTGCTTGACACTGAGAAATGGAGGAGGGCAATTGACAATCCTGCTTGAATATCCATTTGAGTTTGTGTTTCATATACCAGCATTCCATACATGCAAGAATTAGATAAATGGAAGACTTATTTACAAATGTCAGCCCAATTAAAGTTGTTTCAGCATTCAGTTCTGTCTTCTTCTCACCTCTTTGTCACATCTTCTGCTCCCTGATACTCTCCTTTAGGGGCTCATATATATCCTAATTAATCTCCACATAAAATATACATCTATCTTCTTGCTAAAAAGAAGACAGCATATAATAAACCATCCTTTCCTAGGCAAAGGTACCCCAATTACCAGTGGATTTAATTTTTGAAAAATTAAAGATTAATATTTTTATCTCCAAAAGACAAATCTGGAAGAAAGGAAAACCAGGATAGAAGTCTCCTACTGTAGTTCAGAGCACTCTGCCTCTGAAGTCCTTGCTTACCTAGATATAAAACTAGTTTTATGAGAAAATAAGTGTTTGAATACTGAGTTGATACTCAGCATTGATGTTTAATTCATTTTATTTGAGAAAATGTTCCTACGTTTCATATTATAGTCAAAGAAAAGAATAAACTATCAAGCATACTCATTTACATAATCTGTTCAATTTAAAATGATAATTAGTTACTCCCAGGCTAGAATATACAACTCAGCAGGCAAAAGTAATTTTAAAATCGTTAGACTTATACTCTATGCTCAGGAGGTCAGTACACTTGAATTTCATTATGCAATAAAAAAAAGCGCTTTCAGTTAGTATGTCTTTGTTCTATGCCCTCCTTTAGAAAAGTAAATTAGAAAATACTATGAGACAAATCCATTTCTACTAATTACTTTCTGGGAGAAAGTAAAATTGGTGACCCAATGATTCTG
>PVJO010024965.1:0-23498 GCA_004026905.1 Hystrix cristata
TTACAATTATGGTCTCTTATATCAGAGAAACAATTCGATGCGTGCTCATGAGTGTCCGATTTATTTCACTTAAGAGTATGTTCTCAAGAAACATCCATTTATATATGAATGACTCTAGTTTATCCTTTTTTATGGCAGTGTAGTACTCCATAGTGTAGAAAAACCACATTTTCTTTAGCCATTCGTTGGTTGTTGGGCAATATATCATGTTATGAAAAAAGTTATTCTTGATATGTATGGGACTTTTAGTATTTTCTAAATAGTTAAAATAAATTGGGATATTTTGAGATGCAATTTGGTGCCATGTTGGCAAGGCAGAATGTCATATTTTTGCTGATATTTCAGTACGTTAACACTGATTATGGTTTAGATTTAGAAGGTACCTGAAAACCCCAAGCACTCAGAGGCGGGGCTTCTGAAAGGTGACTAGGTCATGGGGGCGCGCCACTCATCAGTGTGTTCATCTGCTAATGTTTCAGGAGCTAAGTGTGCCATTAGGAGGCGGGGCCGCCTTAGAGGCTAGTCGGTGGGGATGTGGCCTTGAAGGCTCTAGCCCCCTCCCTGGCTCCTCTGTTTTGCTTGCCATACGATGAGAGGCTTGTGCTCTACCCAGCCCTGCACCACACCATTTCTGCACTGGAATCTGCTGACAATCAGCCAAACAGTCCCAGCTTCCTCTATGATACAGGTGTCAGGAATTTTGTCTAAATAATGACAAATGTGTTTAAAACAACACCTATAATCATCTTCTAGGCAGAATATTTTTTAAAAAATGAAAAATATTTTACAGTTAGAGCTCTATGAGATATAACCCAGCCACTGGTGTTGTCAATGACATAAAGCATACAGATACAATTTTAAATGATCTGATATGAATATAGATATTATTGTAGAAATAGCCATTTGAGAAACTTAGATGAAGTCCATGAACAAACAGAAATGGAAGGTAAGATTAAAAGCCTTATCATAAACAAGTTGTGTGATCTATGAGAAAGAACTTATATTTTTACTCAGTTTATATCCCTAATTATGTAAAAAGAGCTCCCCTTTCCTTCCTTTCTCTCCATATTTCTTTCTCTTCCAAAACATCACAATCACACATGTGTGACTAATTATACAAAAATACACAATTATATACCCCAAAACTTGATGTGGTAGGATGGTAAGAAGCAAAATTTATGGTGAAATATACTTTATTTAATAATATAGCTTTTTATGTGAAAATAAGAGCCAAACTTGATCGTACTTTATGTAGCATTATATAAATAATACATAAACTTTTCTATAAATATCACAATCAAAATGAGTCAAAATGCCTTGCTGAATTTAATTCTTTTAGATAATTTTATATACAGTTGGCATTTTTTGAACACTTTTTAAAAACTTTTATTTTAACAGCACATTTTAGATGTACATAGTGATAACATTCCTCATAGGGGATTTGTAGCTGTACATGATATATCTTGTTGCTCCTTTTTTTCTCGTTCCCCTCCTCTCTCTTCACTCCCTCCTCCCTCCTTATTTACTTTTTGAAGATGTTTAAAAGCTTTCCATGTGAAGAATATTGGAGATAATTCTCATAAAATGGCAGGTGATAGACAATTCTCTAACAAGCTGTGGAAATTCCTCAGTAGAAGCCATAGTTCCAGTATCTTCCACAGTACAGGGGACGGCAGCGGCCATAACCGTAGCCACCATAGCCATAGCCACAGCCATAGCCACAGCCCAGGCCACCATAGCCACAGCCATAGCCACAGCCCAGGCCGCCGTAGTAGTTGCCGTAGTAGCACATGGTGTCAGGAGCGGACAGTTCTGTTGAGGAGCAGGAAGCGGATGTCTTGAATCTGGATGTCACTGTCTGCCAAGGGCCTTTTATACCTTCTGGCTGGAGGGCGGGGAAACCACAGGCGGGGCAGCATCATATTATCTCACCAATGAGCTTCAGATAATTTCATAAACATGTGCTTGTTGCAAAAGCAGGGCCTGCATAACTGAGATAATTTTGCTCTTATGTCAGGAGTTCATGATCAAATTATGGGCTGTTAAAATGAACCTCTTATTCTATATTCAAGAGTACTTTATTCTATATTTAGTTAATTGTGTACATATGACCTGCTTGCATATTGTGATGCAAATCATGAAAATTAGGTATCGCACTTCTATTTTTGTTGTATTCCCTGCACCGGAAAAAGAATAAGTTTGTTGTCCTTCCTTCTTCCCTTCCTTCATGTCTTCCATTCTCTCTCTGTCTCTCTCTCTCTTGCTTTCTCTGCCTCCCTCCCTCCCTTTCCTCTCTCTCTGTCTCTTTCTTCTTTTCTCCCCTCCCCTCCCGTTCTCTCCCCTCTTCTTCCTTCTTCTTCCTTCCACTTCCTTTCCCTCCCCTCCCCTCCCCTCCCCTGTGCCTTTCCTTCTCTTCTCTCTCATTTCCATACTTGTATAGTCTTATATGGTAGGAACTTATTTCCTAACTCTAGTTCATGATGAATGAGCTATGCTACTGGTAATTGGTTACTATCATATTTGTATATGGAGGACATTTAAACTGAACTTATTCCTTCAGTAAATTTTCAAACCTTACAGGATATGAATGGCTATTTCATGGGCAGAAAACTTTGTTTCCCTTTGTCACTCCATATAAAATGTATTGAAGATGTAACAGTGAGACATTTTAAGGTTAGGGTCGTCCTCCATCATGAACTACTGTGTCCCTTTTTATAAAATCAGGGTTTACTTTAGATCTCCCAAATGGCTTTAGGTACAGCAGTGGCACTTCACGTGTACAAGAGGAATCAGACAAGTGGTGCGCTCCTTTGCTCAGATTTTAAGTGATAGGTGCAGTATTAATAGAAATGGAGATACTCAGTCATGGACTTAGGTTTTTTGTATTGCTCTAATGTTTCAGTGTATTAAATATAATTTGCACAAAACAAAATAGTGCTGTTATAGGAGTAGAGTTTGATGAATTTTAGTCAAGAAGATCAATTTAAATAAGTGCTATCATTTTAATTTTAGGTATTAGGAGGTATTTAAAGGAAGCAAATCTTCCCCTTGGATTTTATATTGCTGCACATAGGTGAAAATTAATTTCTTGTAGGATGAGACCACTTTTAATCTGGTGAAAATCAGCGTACATCAGCACATATATTTCATAAGGACCAGAGTTTGGGGTCAAAAATAAATTTACAAAATCTAGCAGTACTTTGTTACTGAGCAAATATCTCATGATTTAGGAAACGATTCTCCTGAAATGTACAACACATATATTCTTTTCTAAATGGTTAGAATAAGCTGGTACATGTGCAGATCAACTTGGAGCCATGTGGGTAAGCCAGAATGTCATTGTTTTTGCTGACCTTTTCCGTGTGAAAATATCACTTATGATTTAGATACTGAATGTACCAGAAAAACTCATGCATGGAGAGGAGGGTGTTTGGAAGGTGATTGCATCCACTCACAAGTGTATTCATCACCAATGCTTCAGAAGCTGTGTCCTGTGGGGAGGTGGGGTCTAGTGAGGAGCTGGTCACGGGATGTGTGGCCCTGAGGATTTGTCTCACCCTCCAGCTCCTCCTTTCTCTCTGCTTTTTGCCTGCCAGCCATGAGATGAATAACTTACTCTCTACCTATATTTTTTTGCCATACCATTTCTACTTGGAGGCTGATGACCGTGAGCCAAAATAAACATTTTCTCCTTTGCGATGTTAGTTATTTTGTCTAAGTGAAGAGAAATGTGTCTAAAACAACACCCATAATCACCCTCTAGGCGTAATATTTTTTTAAAATTGAAATATTTGCATAGTTAGAGCTCTATTGATGTAACCCAATCAGATGTTGTAAATGAAATAAAGCATACAGATATACACAATTTCAAATTATCTTATATGAATACAGTTTTTTTTGTAGAAATAGCCATTTTCAAAATTTAGATGAAAATCATAAGTAGACACAAATAGGAAATGAGTTTAAAAGACATATATACTACAAGTTGGTATGATCTATGAGGAGGAACTGGTATCTTACCCTTCAGTTTACACCTCTAGTTGTCACAAGAGCTTCTTCTCCCCTCGCACTCTCTCTCCCTCTGTGTCTCTTAGTCCCCCCGACACCACACACACACAATGTGATTAATCGCATGCAATTGTACAGACATAACCAAAACTCTTAAAGGAAAACAGTAATCAAGTAATAATTATATTGAAATATAGTTTATTAATAATATATCTTTTATATAAAAATTGTGAGTCAAATTAGATCACATTTTATATAGCATTATAAAAATACAATTTTCAACAAACTATCACAAAAGGCAAAAGACACTGATGAGTCAAAATGGCTTGCTGAATTTAATTCTTTTAGATAATTTTGTGCATAGCTGGTGTTTTTGAAGACATTTAAATTTTTCTCATGCAAAGAAAATTAGGAAGAAAAAAAAAAAAGAAAATTAGGGATAATTCCAGTAAAATGGGTTATAGTCCATAGGCTGAGAAGCTGTGGAAACTCCTCAGTAGAAGCCATAGTTCCAGTATCTTCTATAGCACAGGGGGCGGCAGCAGCCGTAACCGTAGCCACCGTAGCCATAGCCACAGCCATAGCCACAGCCCAGGCCACCGTAGCCACAGCCCAGGCTGCCATAGTAGTTGCCGTAGTAGCACATGGTGTCAGGAGTGGACTGTTCTGTTGAGGATCAGGAAGTAGATATCTCGTGTCTGGTTGTCATTGTCGGCCAAGGGCCTTTTATACCACCTTGGTGGAAGGTGGGGAAAACCACAGGCAGTGTAGCATCATATTATCTCACCAATGAGCTTCAGATAATGTCATAAATATCTTGATTTATGAGAAAACAAGGCTTTCATAATTGAGATAATTTTGTTGTTATCCCAGGATTCCACGATTCAATTATGGATCTTTAAAATGAAACACTTATTCTATTTTAAAGTCTGTAGTTAATTGTATATATAGTTAATTGTATACATATGACCTGTTGACATGGTATGGTGCAAATCATGAAAATAGGTACACCATTTATTTTGTATCTATTCCTCCACAGGGATGAGTCTTCTTTTCCTTTCTCTTCTTTTCTTTTCCTTCCTTCCTTCCCTCCCTCCCTCCTTCTTATGCTATCTTATATTTTCTTAAAAAATCTTATCTACAGCAACCTAATTTTCTGACAACCGCTCCTGATGAATGAGCCGTTATTGCCTATTGTTGGGAAGTTATTATCTTTTATGTACACAGTGTCTATTTAATCTGAATTTATCCCTTGAGTGAATGATTTCAGACTTTTCAAAAAATAAATAGCCATTTTCCATGCTCTCTTCGTCATTCCACATAAACATATTGTAAATATTTCTGCTCCTTCCTCATTACTCATGTATGTTTATAAAAACTCAGGTTTACGTTTGTGCTCTTACTGCTTTACAGGTACAGCAGTGACATTTCTTGCAAATGTCTTTTTGTTTGTTTGTTTGTTTTTGGTGCTGGGGATCGAACTCAGGGCCTTGCACTTGCTAGGCAAGCACTCTAACCAGTGAGGTAAATCGTCAGCACTGTTTCATATAAATGTTTATGACAGTATCGGGGGAATCAAACAAGCTGCGCACTCCTTCGTTGTTCCCTCCTTTTTAGTCGATAGATGAACTACTACTAGAAACAGGGGCACTCAGTCATGGACTTATATAGTTTATTTTGTGCAAATTATTTAGTGATGTTTATTAAATACAATTGCTTAAAACAAATCAGGCCTATTATAAGGGTACTTCTATAGTCAAGGAGAACATTTAAAATTATAGACCATCACTCTAAATGTAGCTATTGAATGGTTTTCATAAAGAAGTAGCTTCCCTCAGATTTTATAGTAGCTGAACCACATTTCCTCTGACTCCAGAAACCTGATCAGTGGTGCACCGTGCTGTCCCCAAACACTGGAATTTTCTGTAAGTGCTTAGTCAGGATGAAAATGCTGCTTTCTCCTGTGCTCCTCATTTAGATGATCTGAGACATCTGAGTAATTCTCATAGTGTTGAGTGTCCACTTTCAGCCACTCGGTAGATATCTAATTGCTGGTGACCATATTCCAATCATTTTAAGACATTTTGTCATGTGAATCTGTTACTATCCCTGTGTCTCATGTTATGAAATGCTGCACATGATAAAAGAACATATGGACAAAGCAGGAGGCACCACAATTATAGATTTCAGGTTATTATACAGCTACAGTGGTAAGCAGTATTGCCACACACACACACACACATACACACACACACACAGGTTGATGAAACAGAATAGGGAGTGAAGAAAAATCCGAGGCACGTTCGACCATCTGATCTTTGACCAAGGAGCCAATATGCTGGAGAAAAGATTGCTTCCTTAAAACATGGTGCTGAGAAAACTGGCTATACACATGCAGAAAATTGAATCTAGACCTGTGTTTCTCACCAAACTAAGCTAAATAAAAATGCATTGAATATTAAGACGGAAAAGATCTGAATATTAAACATTAGACTGGAAGATAAAATTGGTAGAACCCTTGAAGACATAGCCATAAACAAGGACTTTCTCAAAAGAACCCAGTTATATAAAAAACAACAATATCAAGAATCAAAAAACAGGCTTATATCAAATTGAAAAGCTTCAGCACAGGAAAGGAAAATGTGAAGAAACAACCTACAAAAAAGGAAAACATCCGCCAACTACTCTGGGACTGAGGGCTGATCTTTAGAATACATAAAAAACTCAAAAAAACTAGACCCCACAAAATCAAAGATGGATCAAAAAATGAGCTACTGAAATGCATAGATACTTCTCAGAAGAAGGAGTACAAATGGCTAACAAATACATGCAAAAATATTTGGCATCTTTGGGCATAACCGAAATGCCAAATAAAACAACACTGAGTTTCCATCTTACTCCAAAAAGTGTGACTATCATGAAAAATCAGAATAATAGCAAATGCCACAGAGACTTCAGGGAAAAAGGAACACTTTTACATTGTTGGTGCAAATGTAAACAAGTACCGCAGCTATGGATATGAGTATGGAGATTCTTCAAAAATCTAAAATTAGAAATTCCATTCACCCAGCTACTGCCCTCTAGGAATCTTCCCCAAAGAGTTAATGACATCCCATTGCATTGATACCTGCATACTCATGTTTGTAGTAGCACAACTCACCATAGCAAAGTCTTGCCAGTGGCTTACATACCCATCAACAGATGAATGGATAAAGAAAATATAGTACTTACTCACTGTGGAGTACTACTGTGCTGCAAAGGGTATATTTGAACTATTTATAAAAATTACTCAGCATACTGAAGACAATTGTGCTGGACTGGTGAGCAGCAGATCCTTTCTGGAGGAATTTAGTATCAAATTCCAGGTACTTGGTAGACAGCAGCCAGCAGCCAGGGCCTTCTTAATGAACTGTATGTGCCATCCATGAGATGAGGCATGTAATAGTTTCAGGTGGGGATCAGGCAGCTAATTATCTCCTGCCTTAGACACGGCACTAAGTCGCTCAGCCTACACTTAGGGGATCAATACAAGTACAAGGGTTGTTACAGTGAGAGGAAAAGGGACTATTTTGATGAAGAAAAGTGGAATTTAAAAGTTTGACATATGTATTAGTTACCTTTCTAGAGTCAATGGTTTTCAAGAGAGCAGATTTAATACAAGTCAAATGTAAGTTACAACATTCACACACACAAGCCAAATCAAGGAAGAGTGCAGAACATCTACCTGCATTGCACTGGAGACCCGAAAGATTCAATCAAGGGCTGGGAGTCCATGGCAATGTCCTGTGTACATCCGTGTCTGCACTACAAGGCTGAAGAAATCCAACTGGAACCAGGATACAATGCTCACAGCAGAGATGAAGACCAGAGCTCCCCTGAAGTGAACAGCAGCCATCTCTGATGACGGCAAGTCCCTGAGCTCCTTCTGCCATGAAGACAGTCGAGTTCCCTTCGGGAGAATCAGCCACAACACAGCTTCTCCTGGGAAACAGCTGGCCGCCATCTTCTGCTCCCGTTCTCCTTTATGGTGTATTGACGATAATCTTCAGGTGGATCTTCTATACCCAGAACCACAGCAACTCAGTCCAGCTGGGCGTTTCTGCTCAAGTTGACCACACTAATAAGTCCACCGACACATATGAATGTAATTGATAATCTGATCAAATAGAGCAGTGGCTTGAGTCACAGTTTACTTATGACAGATTGTGGAAATAACTGATCTTCAGATCCTTGCTTTTTCAAGTAGGTCAGAACCTCAGGAAACATCTAAAGGCAGCATTATCTAATTAAATTATTGTATATTGACCCATCTTATTCAGTTATTATATTGGGCAAGCAAAGTGATCATTGTCTACATCGTGGCTATTATAATTAAAGCAGCAGAAAGATCCAATTTTCCATCTCTTACACATACAGATTTCTTAAGTAGTATCATGTCACAAAATGCCGTTTTTGACAGTAAGAATTTGGAGATGGATATGCGAATAGAGGTACAGAGCTTCAATTTCTCTCCTATTCCCAATTGATTAAAATATCTTATTTAACTTGCATAGTTTACTCCAATACACCATTAAAGCAAATGGTGCTGTGTTATTTAGGAGATACTGACTGAGGGCCTGCTATATGCCAGTCACTTTTGAGACAATATATTACTATCATTTGGGTGAGTGCACTTCTTCCCAGTGTGATGTGTTTCCTCATTGTAGCATTATGTCCTACAAGATGACTTACCAACCTCTAAGTATGTGGCCATTTCATATACCCGTATATGTCCGCAGCCACCTCCAAGATTTCCTGTGGAAGTGAGGTTACCGCTACTGCTTCAGTGCTAGGTCTGCAGGAATGAACTCTGATTCTACCATCACTTTGTTGTCTCGGCAGTGACTTCCCTGTTCAAAGTGTTTGATGAGTCAAATAGGCCCACAGAATGCGTGAACATCTTTTGATCTCTTCCGAGGCAGAGCTTCACTTAGGTGAAAATATGTTCCAGGGTTTTCTTCAAGATGAATATTTAAATGTGATAGAGATAATGTTTTCTGATCTTTTATGGCTCTAGGTGATAAACGAAAGACACTGTATGAACCTGAAGAATACAAGAAAATGAGCAAAATGCAGCATCAGATTGAATAACTGAGAATGGTCATGAAAAGTTGAACTTAATTCATTTCTATTTTATTTAAAGTTTTAAAACATAGCTTATCTCATCAGGCCTGAGTATCTCATCAAAGACCCAAAGAATTTTCAATATTTGTAGACATAATTTACTAAATAAAACTTACTATTAATACAATCCAATGATATTTTAGACTGCAGATTATCTTCTCAGTGTTTTTACAAGATCAAATTATTCTTCAGAGGACAAGATTTTTGAAATTGTGGAAGGAAGATTTTTTTTTAAGAAGATATTTCTGAGGGGATTTCACAGTGAAAGACAATGTAAATACTGCAATGTATATGGAATTAAATAATAAATTATCCTATGTTATATGGGAGTCATGAAAATGAATGTTTAAATTAAAGATATTGATATAAAAAATGATGATAAAATCAAAATGACCATTAACTGTAGACATTTTGAGTGAATTCAGGACATCAAGAAAGCCATGATAGTGAAACTAAACACTCCCAAAAGAGTACTTCTGGAACTACTTCAGAAAATGGCAAGGAGAATGGGATAAGTGATTTGGAAGTGAGCTGGAATATTTTGAGAGGATTTAATGTCAGTCTGTCCTTCGCTGTGATAATTTTTTAAGTTTAAAAGTGCAAAATATTTTTATCACACCTTGTACAAATTGCAATGTCTAAGAATAATTTATATACGTTTGCTCCCAGCTTGACCACATGTATTGGTGTTTGTAATACCTTCAGAAAAGTGATGTTTAACATATGAATTGATTTGCCAAGATGGCTACAAGGGCCCTTTCCTGGAAGACATTCCACACGAATCACAGAGCCATCGAGTGAGCACCAGAAAGAAAGACCTCCTTGTATTGTAGGGGAACAATGAAAAGAATATGAAGTGAAAGGAATGAAATAGAATCACATGGAGTAGAGCGTAGTGTCCTACAGTGGAAGCTGCCTACAGTGTAGGTGGCTGTTTTTGTAGGCATCGTCTCACTATATCTTAGTATGTAAGAATGTAGCCAGATTAGAGGGAGATAATGGGAGAGTAACATAAAATCACTTTATACGAGCAATTTAGGCAAACTAGGGCATGGCTATTAGTGTTTATCTTTTCTCTTAAAATATGAACTTAATTTGATACACTTTGGTAAGAAAAATGTAAGAGCAGTAAATTTCCCTGTCTTCGTAACTAAGATTCCTCAACTGCTCACATTTCAGTATATCCACATTGTACATTTTGCTATGTTGCACCACCCTCTTCCTTCTACACTTCTGCTACCAGACCTGTGTCACCAAGTGTCCCACTCCTGTAGATGGCATTCTCACTGGTATGGGTGCATAACATTCCACTTTTAGGATTGTGGCTTTTTCAAGTATAAGACATCCTCATTCTCTGGAAATTCCTGTCTTATGATTGCCCTGCGATTGCGATGCATATTTTCCAACAGCAGCAGATGGAATGTGACCAGTTTTCACCTTCTTCTACTTTTTGTTGGAAAATACATAGATATTTGTCCTCATGGAAAGTCCAAACCAGAAAGTCGGGAGAAGACCTGGCTTAAGATTTTCTGTCATACAAACTGCAAATTTTACAGGTTATTTACTGCTGAAATCTGAGTCAGTGAAAGGAAGTAGTTGTGTTTGATGGAAACATAGCTTGTCCAACGAGAAGCTGCATGGAATTAAACCTACTTATGGACTGGAATGTATCTTGCATCCCTCAAGTACTGTTTTATATATGCATAAGGGAGATTCAATATCAGAATATCCAAGAGGAACTCAGGTCAGTTTTATTCAGTTGTCTACTCTTGACTGAAGGAAGTTTGGTTGAATAAAGTGATCTATATAAATCAATGCCCTTACTTATCTCAGATTGATAGAAACTTTGAGTGAGGGATGGACAGGTTGTGTGAGTACTACGGTTCCCATGCTGTTGAATACCATTCCCCTGTTATGTGACACACAGGGCTATTTTACACAATGCAATTATTTGAACATCCCAAACATCTAGATGTGTAGATGTGTTTCTATAAATTGTCTGATTATTTTTTTACTCATTACATAACAGGGAAGAAAAAGAACTACCTATTCTTCGACATGCACTTAAAAATGACAAGAAAATCAGTAAAAATGCAAATGATTTTTTAAGCAAAGACAAAATTTATTGAAAAAGAAGCAGTGTTTTCACATCAAAGCTGGTAAGCTACAAGGAATAGCATGTAATGCCGCATTAAATGTAAACATTTTTATGAATGGAGAGTTAATTGGTGGTGAATTTTGTCACTCAAGTTGAACTATGTTAAACTACAGCAGTTGATTCAAAGGAGAAATATTGTAGGATAAAATTTTTACTATTGGGAAAGAGAAATACTTTACTCATAGAAAGAAGTGTAGGAGGATGAGTTCTATTGCTCAGTAGAATCCATATGACCAGTATCTGCCACAGCAAGATGGGTGCCAGCAGCTATATCCATATCTGCCACAGCCATAGCCACAGCCATAGCCCAGGCCACCATAGCCCAGGCCATCATAGTAGTTGCCATAGTAATAACACATGTTGTCAGAATGGAAGGTCCAGTTGAGAAGGAGGTTATCAGTTTCCTCGTTGTGAATGTCACCATCTGTACATAGCCTTTTATACAACCATCATGGCAGGAGGGTCAAACCACAATCATGTGTCAGTGTCATGCTTTATGTTATTTATAGTCTATTGTTTTAGAATGCATAGTTTTACTAGTCAGGATGAAACCTTAGTAACTAAGAGTTATTTGGTATTGTGTTATGATCCTTACAATCAAAGTAGATATCTTCATCAAACAACCCTGTATTTAGAAAGACAAAAATGATACCTACAATGCTTTTGTTAATTTTACATCTATGACTAGTTTGCATGGGAAACATATTTTTCCTGTGTCTTTAATCATTATTACTTTGTTATTTTACTTTGCATCTCATTAAGAAATGTGCGTTTAAGATTTATAAATGTCTTTGTTGGGAATGTGGATTCATGAATGGAGACATTAATGAAGCTACAATGCTTGTCAAATTATTATTTTTAAAGTATCAGCACATATTTCCCCTAGCAATAATTATTTATTCTAAACAATTCCTTTTATATCTTTTCTTATTTTAATGCCACCTATTATTTCACCTTGAAATTTGTTATTCAATTTTCTTAACTTGGTCTAGGTGAGTTTAACACTGAACAATTCTACAATTTATCATGAAGTTATTTATAAAATTTTCTTTAAATGTATAAATCCCATCTCTTGGGTGGATGTACAGTTTTGTTAATTTGAATGCCACACTCTTGTCATGAAAACTTCAAAAAAAGTAGGCCCTCCCCCAAATAAAAGACCCAATTAAGAAATGGACAAGTGAAACGAATAGACACTTCTCAAAGAAGTGCAAATGACCAAGAAAAGAAAGAAAGAAAGAAAAACTGTTCAACTCTCTGGTTATTAGAGAAATAAAAATTATCACAATGTGTTTCATCTTATGCAAGAAAGAATGATAGTCATCAAGAAATCAAAGAATAATGAATGCTGGGATGGCTGTAGTGGAAGAAGAATCCTCCTAAATTACTGATGGGAATGTAAATTAGTACTGTGTAACCATTTTGGAAATCAGTGTGGAGATTTCTGAAAGAACTAAAATTAGAAATTCCATTTGACCTAGCTATTCCCTTTCTAGGTATCTTCCGAAAAGAGCGAAATACATCATACTACAACAATACACGCATACCAGTGTTTATAGCAGCACGATTCATAATAGCCAAGTCCTGGAAGCAGCCGGTACATCCATCAACATATGAATGGAAAAGGAAAACAGTTTTTGTGCATAACAGGGTACTACTTAGCTATAATGAAGGATACATTTGAGACAGTTGTAGGAAAATGAAAAATAAAATGTTAAGTGAAATAAACCAAACACGCAAGATTAAATATTGTATAATATCTCTCATTCAAGGAAGGCAAAAGTACAAATAATGAACAAAATGAAGATTGATAGAAAGAAACAAAGAGGTAGATCTTTTGCAAGTGGGAAGCGGTCTAGGAAAATGAGAGTAGAGAGGGAGGAGAAGGGAAAGTAAAAAGATTTTTAAGATGTGTCACTTACATGTACCGAATACCCACAGTGAAGGTAGATATTATATACCATAAACATGAACCGAAAATGATCACAATAAAAATGAAAATGGAGGAGGGAGAGAGGTGGGTGGGAATGGGAAGAGGACTAAAAAAAGAATCAAACTGTGTTAGGTACATGCATTTGCTCCCTAAGATGAATGTAAACTTCATGTACTGCAAGTGTAGACCAATAAGCACAAATTCTACACTGTCCGAGCCTGGGGTACTCACGGTAACTCAGTTCATGTTCAAGTATTGGTATGGGATCTTGTTATTCTCCCCTCTCTGGTCCCATTAGTCCCCTTGACCATTCACTTATACACAAACTGTGGCTGATTTGACTCTACAATGGCAGACCAGAGTATTAAGACAGACAGATCATAAGGACTGAAAAATCCAGAATACTGACTATGTAGCCCTGCACAGATAAAGTTTGACTTCCTGACTGATCTGTAAGAATATGCATTTTGGTGGGGTTTACACCGACAACCAGTAATGTCGTTGAAGAGACTGTTGGTTTTCATGTTCAACTTTTCACCTCTAGGTGTTCCACTACTCACTGTACTTCTGCATTTTATGGCTTTTTCAGTTTAATTGATTTAATACAATCTGTTGCAATATATGTTGTTCTTTCTTTTTACTAGTAAGTTTAAAGCATCAGATAGAGTTTTTGGTATTCAGTTTTTTATGATACTCTTGTTAGGTAGGTCATTTTCTGTATATGAAAACCTCAGAAGTAAATATATATGTATAATTAAATTTCATTTCTGTATCTAATTGTATTATTTTTGAATGTCCGTGTTTTTGTCTTAATTACTTTCCTTCTGCCTAAATATATCATAATAGCATAATTGAAAAAATTAAATTTTTTCACTACTTTTTTAGAAATTTTATTTTTATTTTCTTTAAAATAAGGTTTCATATTTTATTAATCTGTTTGTTTTATTACACGGTCAATTGTCATTGTGTGAAATTCTAGATTGATATTTATTCATAATCTGTATATAACATATCATTACATTTTCTCTCAGCCCTATTTGTTTCTATACAGGAGATTTAATGTCAGCTTCATTGCTTCAATGTGTAGGTAACATATTTGTTAACATATATAGTAAGTCCCTGAGTTAAGGACGAGTTCCATTCTAGGAGAATATTCATAAGTTCAGTTTGTTCATAAGTTCCAGAGAGTGAGTCTTCATATGCCTTTGACGCACATATACAACATGTATTGCTTTGTGATTCCTAGCGGTTCTCCCCACATCCCCACTGCGTTTCCTCTTGTGGTGGACATCCCGGGCTCTGACTGAGCTCTGTCCTATCGCACATCATCATGCTATAGAGTAAGCACGCAGAGACAGCTGTGACAACGTCCTGCAGACGTGTAGCTATTTCTGTGATTTTTTTGCATCTACAAATGTCCGTAATGCAAAGTCTGTTCGAATCTGTGAATACTCTAGTATTTGTGAGTTGGGGACTTAGATTTGTATGATCTGTGGGAAAGAATTGATACTTTTACCCATTCAGCAGTTTAGATGCCCGAGTATGGAAAAAAAGACTCTGGTCACCTCCTCACACCCTCCTAACTTCTGCTATCTTTTCCTCTTTCCTTCCTATGACACAACACTGCACATTTGTGACTCATCACATACAAATACACCAATATATAAGCTAAGCTCATAATGTAATTGAATAGTGAAAAAGCCAAGGTTATGGTGAAATACAGTTTATTAAATAATACATTTATTATACAAAACTTGAGGGTTGAGTTTCATCACATTTTGTGTAGCATTATCAAAATAATACAGAAACTTTTCTACAAACTATCACATAATCCAATCAATGGTGATGAATCAAAACGACATGCTGAATCTTACTTTTTTCTTAGCTATTATTTAGTTGATGTTTTTGAAGACATTTGAAAGTTTATCATGGCAAACATTGGCGATAACCCCAGTAAAACAGGAGGTTATAAACAACGGGCTAAGAAGCTGTGGAAATTACTCAGTAGAAGCTGTAGTTCCAGTATCTTCCACAGCGCAGGGGGCGGCAACAGCCGTAACCATAGCCGCCATAGCTGCCATAGCCACCGTAGCCACAGCCGTAGCCACAGCCCAGGCCGCCATAGTAGTTGCCGTAGTAGCACATGGTGTCAAGAGTGGACTGTTCTGTTGAGGATCGGGAAGTGGCTGTCTTCTGTGTGGATGCCACTGTGTGCAGGGGCCTTTTATACCTCCTCGGTGGTGGGTGGGGAAACCACAGGCGGGGCAGCATCATATTATCTCTCTCATGTGCTTCAGACATCGTCATCCGTATATTTATTTATTGAGGAAATCCTTTCATAGTTGAGATAATTTCGCTCCTTTGTAAGGAGCTCATCATCCAGTTATGAGCCTGTAAAATGAAATTCTTGCTCTGTTTGCAAAGCTCTGGTTGGGTCTATGTTTAGTACATTGTGTACATATGACCTGATTGATTACATGTTATGTTGCAAATCATTTTTGTTTTGTTTCCATTCCTCCACAACTCCACAAGGAAAATTCCCTCCCTCTCACTGTCTCTGTCTGTCTCTGTCTCTCCTCCCTTCCTTTCTTTTATTTCTTGACTCTTGCTCAAAAGAAGTGAACTAGTTATTTGTTATTATTGCTAACTTTGTGGCTAGTTGCTACTAGATGTGTACACAGTGGACATTTAGCCTGAATTTATACCTTAATAAATGACTTCAAAGTAAATGATTTTTTTATGAACAGAAACCTTGTATGTGTTATGCTTCCCTTTGTCGCCTATAAAAATGCATCGTAGATGTAATTGTGAAACACACTATGGTTAAATTGGATGCTCCATCCTCAACCCTTACTTACCTTTTCTTTTTAAAATCACTGTTTACTTTGAATATGGCCAAGCACTAAGGCAAGGGCATAGACGCACACTCTGTGCGCAGAAGGGTGGGAAGAATGGACAGTGGTAGCCATACTCAAGGAGTAGGGAACATATAATGCTGCATCTATATCCTAACTTAGAGTTACACATATTCTTTTCCATTATTTTTGGGTAAATCATATTTTATAGGAAAACATTGACAACTGTTTGTTTACATGAGTTCTGGGGCTCCTTTCACATGACAGTAGCAGAATTGATGTTGAGACACTGACCTGCAAAATCCCAAATATTGACTATTATCGCACATCTATTCTTACCATCTGTTGTTGCAAGTGTTTGCCTTCCTGTGACTGATCTCCAGAACAGTCATGTTGGTTGAGTGACTATCTGGAATCAGTAATGCTTGGTCATAGAAGAGAATATGACTCTTCCAAAATTCAGCTTTTTATTCCCATTGTTTTAGCCCCCACTAACCTGGTACCATCTGTTTCTTCCAGCTTAGTCGAATGATGACTGCATGTTACAATATGTTATTCTTGCTTCTTTCCTAGTGGTAATGCTTTAGAGCTAGATATTTTTGTGTACATTCTTTTTTATGATACTCACTCATATGTCTTGTTTTCTGCATATAGAAATTTGAAGAGGAATTATCATTATCATAAGTGCACAGTAAACATTCATTTTCATTTTAATTAAATTCATTGAATTTTGAACACTTGTATTTTCTTCTGATCCATGTTTGTTCTTCTTAAATAAAGCTATCATTGCTTATTGAGAATGATTTAAAAAATACATTTTCACAATTTTGCTTGCAATGTTTATTTTTTACTTTTATGATAACATTCAATGTTATTATCGGTATGTTTTATTTCATGGAAAATTTCAATTGTGTGACTTTATAGATTGATGGTTATTTCTAGTCTGTCCTTAACATATCAATATATTTTCTTTCAGCTTCCATTTTTCTATAGAGCAATTGCATTGCGAACCTTATTGATTTTCTTTTTAAGTGACTTATTTGTTTCATGTGCCTAAAAGAGATTTTTAGTTAGCACTAGTTACTGAGTTATGCCGACATGTGATTTTAATTGGCATTCTAACTCTTGGTAGTGAATAGCTTTAACAGTTTAGAAAAAATATATGCAATATTCTTCTGCTCAGGAATGATTCATGTTTTATTTTTTTTCTCTCCTGAATTTCACTTGCATGTATGTTTTGCCCTTTTATGAGATGCAATACAACCTTTATATTCTGTTTCAGTATATTATATTCCATTTTTTCTTTTTTTGCTCCAGGTGACTATATCAATGTATGTGTCAGTGAAATAATTTGCTTCATATAGCTGAGTTCTTAAGTATATTATAGATTTTTGGAGAACTAGAATTTAAATTGGAGTCCATAGTGAATATTATCTGAGTTTGCTGTGATGACCCTTGCTTCTAGTTCAGTTTCTCTGGACGGAATAACAAGATGATCTAAAAGTAAGAAGGAATGAAAGAACCAAAGAAAGAAAGGAAAAGAGAGAAAAAGAAAACTGATTGCCATAATTCAAGCAAAGACTAACATAGAAAACATTCTGGGTGATGATCTATCTATCTGCCTCTGGGCCCATCCTATAAGAGATACTCCATTTTAAATTAAGGGCGCTGCTTCTTACCATATTCTGTAATCTAGTGATTGTTTGCTAATCGTTTTGATTTTGACAAACTTTCTAACTTTCAAATGATTCCGGTGGTTGACTTAGGAAACAGACCCCTGCAATTTCAGAATTTTTAATGTATCTTAGTCTTGCCTTGTGCTAAGCTCAAAATGTACTGGCGCAGTATTTGCAGGATCTTGGTTTGTTATGTCTCCAGCAGAGCTTTGTCACCTTTGGGGGGTGAGGGGTATCAGCCCAAATTCTGCAGAGTATACATTTTCCTAGCAGTCTCTGGCCTGACTACTAGAATCAAAACAGTTGAACTTCAACCCACTTTCCCCAAATTTTCCCATCTTCAGTGCATTGGTCCGTTTAATCCATTCTTTTTCCATCAAAGTTTTGTTTCATCTGATGGTGTTGGTTGGAGTTTCTCAAGTGAACCTAACTTCTTTTAGGATGGAAGCCAATTTAATCTGAAGCAAACCAGCATGCATGAGCACATACATTCGTTGAAGTTCAGACTTCCAGGTGAAAAACAAATCCAATGTTAATTTGTTGCTAAGCAAATATCACATGGCTTTATAAGGACAATCTGTGCTATTGGTAATACACATATTCTTTTCTAAATAGTACGTATAAATGGCTATATCAAGACACTATTTTGTGCAACATTGGTAAATCAGAATGTCATTATTATCGATGAGATTTTCAATATGCTAACAACTGTTGTGATTCGGCATGAGAATGTCCCTGAAAACAATAATGCACTCATGCTCCTGAGGGATCGGGAGGGATCTGGAGGGATCAGGAATGATCTGGAGGAATCGGGAGGGATCTGGAGGGATCAGGAGTGATCTGGAGGAATCAGGAGGGATCTGGAGGGATCAGGAGTGATCTGGAGGAATCGGGAGGGATAGGGAGGCAGGGATTTTGAAGGGTGACTTAATCAAGGTGGTGTTGTACTCATCAGTGTGTTCAACCACTAAGATCTCAGCAGCTTAATGTGCTCTTAGGAGGGGGGTCTGGGTCAGGGGCCAGTCACAGGGCGAGCGACCTGGAAGGACATAGCTCCCTTCCAAGCTCCTCTTTTCTCTGTTCTTGGCTGCTGTGGGATGAACAGCTTACCTCCTACCTTGGCCTTTCTCCATATTCCTTCTGCCTGGACACTGCTTATTGTCAGCCAGCACAACAGAAACTCCTACTCCTTAATGGTGTGAGTGTTAGGATTTTGTGCAGTGGTGAGAAGAGTGACTAATATAACACCTACAATTATTCTCTATGCAAAATATGCTTTTAAAAATGAAAAGTATGTTTCTAAAATAGAGCTCCAGCTGAACTAATCCAACCACTAGAGTTGCCAGTGACACAAAGCATACTTATACCCACAAGTTTAAATGATCTGATGTGAATACAGATGTTATTGTACAAAGAACCATTTTAAAAACATAGATGAAGAGCCTAAAGAAAATAAAAATCATTGTTGATATTAAAAGACATTTATAAGAGCAAATTTGTATGATTTGTGAGAGAGAATTGATATTTTTACCCAGTCAGTTGAAACCTCAAATTATGGCAAAAAGGCCCCCCAGTCATTGTTGCCTTTCTCTGTTTTCTTTCTTTCTGTACCACAATACAACACACGTGTGTGACTAATCACACACAAATATACAAATATGTAAACAAAAGTCATAATGTAGAATAATAACAAAGCAATACTTATGATGAAATATAGTTTATTTAGTAATATATCTGTTTACACAAAATTGAGTAAAATTTGCATTTTATATAGCATTATTAAAATGATACGGAAAATTCTTTACAAACTATCCCTTTATTCAAATGATACTGATGAGTCAAAATGGCATGTTGTATATTTTGTGTTTTTAGATAATTTAGTACATAGTTGTTGTTTAAGAATATTTAAAAATTTATCATTTGAAGAAAATTGGAGATAATTCCAGTAAAACAGGAGGTTATAATCAATAGGCTAAGAAATTGTGGACATTTCTCAGTAGAATCCATAGTTCCAGTATCTTCCACAGCGCAGGGGGCGGCAACAGCCATAACCATAGCCACCATAGCCGCCATAGCCACCGTAGCCACCGTAGCCACAGCCGTAGCCACAGCCCAGGCCGCCATAGTAGTTGCCGTAGTAGCACATGGTGTCAGGAGTGGACTGTTCTGTTGAGGAGCAGCAAGTGGGTGTCTTGAATCTGGATGGGTCACTGTCTGCCAAGGGCCTTTTATACCTCCTCGGTGGTGGGCGGGGAAACCACAGGCGGGGCAGCATCATATTATCTCACTAATGTGCTTCAGACCATGTAATCCATGTTTTATTTATCACAAAAACAAGGCCGTCACAACTGAAATAATGTTGCTCCAATGTTAGGAATTCACAATCCAATTATAGGTCTTTTAAATCAAACTCCTATTGTACTTTTATGACCCTGATTCATTCCATATTTACTTAATTCTGTACACATGACTAGATGTTGTTGTGTGAGGTATGAAAATAGGCCACACAGTTTTGTCTATTTTTTTCCATTCCTCCACAGTGATTAGTTTTTCCTCTATTCCTTCCTCTTCCTTCCTCCCTTTCTTTCTTTCTCTTTTCTTTCCTTTCTTTCTTTCTTCTTTCTTTCTCTTTCTTTGTCTTTCCCTTTTTTTTCTTTCTTTCTCTTTCTTCCTTCATTCCTCCTTTCTTTCCTTTCCTTCCTGCCTTCATCTCTTCCTTCTTTCCCTCCTTCTTTTCTCTCTCTCTCTTTCTTTCTCTTCCTTCCATTCTTCTTTCTTTCTCTTTCTTTTTGTCCTGTACATTCTGAAACTCTAATCTCTAGCTACTTACTTCTTGACTCTTATTCATGAAAAATGAACTAGATATGGGCTATTACTGCTAACTTTCAGTGGATACAATTATATGTGTGCACAGTGGAAGTTTAATCTGAATTTATTCCTTGTATAAATGATTTCAAACTTTATGGATAGTAACGCTATATATTTTGTGCTTGTTTTTGTCATTCCATATAAATGTACTGCAGATATAATTAAACTCTGTGGTTCAGTTGGATACTTCATCAACAACCATTACTTTTTTTTAAATCAGTGTTTATCTTTGAAAAGGCAAGAAATCCAGTCTGTTCACAGTGAGCTTAGAACCAGTGACATTAGTAATTGTGGTCAAAGGGGAAGGAACTGTTAGTCCTGTACTAATAATGAGAAAGGAAATAATAATTCCTGCTGTTTAATATCCTAAATTAAGGTTACACAAACTCTCATAAATTATTTGTTTTGGGGCATAATATTCTATAGGAAAATATTCACATCCATTCATTTCCAGAGGGTCTGTGGCTACTTTGCCACCCTAACCACAGAATTGGGTGTCAAGACTCTGACAATAAAACCTCCAAATTCCAAAATATTGGCTTTTTATTCTTGTGAAATATTGTATGCATTCCCTGAACTGATGTGTAAGAACACTCAGATTGCTTGTGTATGCGCCTAGAGCATAGAAGAGACTTACCACTTTTCCAAAAGTTAATTTTTACCTCCAGTTTTTCCACTACTCCCTCAACTTTTGTATTTTCTCACTTTCACAGAATCATCTACTTATAACAGTGTATTTCCATATATTTTAGTATTTCCTTTTTCCTGTGTATTTAGTACCTTAGAGCTATGTATTTTGTGCATATTGTTTTATATAGACTTTTTATGTCTCTCATTTTATGCATATGTGACTCAAAAGGAATTATAATTGTTCTAAGCACATAATTAACATTCATTTTTATTTTAATTAATTTCATTACTCTTGAATGTACATTTTTGTCTCAATTACATCTCTTTATCCTAATAAATCAATCCTTTCTGATTTTGAACAATTGAAAAAATAAATTTTCCACTATTTGTATTTTAACTTTTATTTTCTTTATAGTTTAGAACATATTTGATATTTTACTTATATTTTATGCTTTGTTTTGTTATGTGAGCGGTTTTGACTGTGAGAAATCCTAGATTGATGACTGTACATAAATTGTCCTTAAGGTTTCATTACTTTTTCTTCCAGCACTCTTCTTTCTATAGAGTAGCTTTATTGTCAGCCTTATTCAGGCTCTTTGTAGGTAACATATTTACTTTATCAAAATTAAGATTTTGACTTTGCACTTAATTGTTAGCTAAGGAGGTATATGTTTACCTGAGATTTTATTTTTTCTTTCTATTTTCTTTATAAAATTTTCTTTTATTAATATATGTTTGCCAGTACATAAAGTTTACATTCATCTTAGGGATTATTTGCATGTACATAGCAATTTGATTCTTTTTTAATCCTTTAATCTCCCCTACCCACCTCCCCCCATCCATCTCTAAACCCCTTTTCCATTCTTATTGTTGTTTTTATTATTTTTAATTTGGCATTCTTTGCCCATCAACTGAGGAATGAATAAAGAAAATGTGTTTTTTTTTTTTAATACAATGGCATAGTATTCTGGGAACGATAAGCTTGAGATAGTTCAAGGTAAATGGATGCATCTTGAGACCATACTCCTAAGTGAAATGAATCGGACACACATGTTTAAATACTGCGTTGTTTCTCTGGTCTGAGAAACTGAAGTGTAAATAAAGACTAAAATGTATTATATTGGGAAAGGGAAGAAAGTGTTCAAATGGAAAAGGGAACAAGGAGGAGGAGGAGGGAACAAGAAACGGAGAGACGAGAGAAATAAGGAATACAAGGAAAAAATGAGAACAAAGCTTTTGTAAATAAGGAGGGGTGAGGGGAGGGGAGGGGAATGGGAAAAAAAGAAACAGGATATATTGTGTACAGGTACAAATCCCCCCTATGATGACTGTTTTCACTATGTGCATCTAAAATGTACCATTAAAATAAAAATAAATAAATAAGTAAATTGGCATTCTTCCTCTTGGCTGTGAATAACCTTGGTGATTTGTAGACAATTGTCTTTCACCAATTTTGAAAACACATACAACGTTTTTCTATGCACAAATCGGTTCCGCTTTAATTTTTTTCTATTGAATTCTAAATACCTATATGATTTTCCATTTTATGAGCTCTTACACATCATTAATACACTATTTAGTATATTGCATTCCACTTTTCTTACTTGTGCTTCAGTTGGTTATACATTATTGAATGTTTCAGTTTTATAATTCAACTAAGTTTATTGAATTCTTAACTATATTACATTTTTAAAAAACAGAATTTAAATTAGATTCCATGCTAAATTTTTCCAGTTTTATATGCATATAATAAACTTCCTTTAATTATCTTAGTTTATTAATTGTATCTATTTTAAAATTGCAGATTCTAGCATGTTGTTTGTATTTTAGTTAGTTTTTATCATCGGTTCCTTTTATACAGAGTTTCACGTGCTCAACATTTTTTAATGAAATGATAGATCATCCAATATAGTACTAGATTTCACCATATCAATTTGTTGTGGCTCTTAGAAAATGTGTGGTTGTCTGAGCTTATTAAATTGTTAAGTAGATTACTCACTTTTTTTTAATTTTATTTTAAACCAAGAACATGTATTGGTACATTCTACATACAATGGTCACATTCATTACATTAATTCTGTACCTATACATGATGTATCTTGGTTCTCCCCCCTCTCTCCCCCTCCCCTCTGCACCCTCCCTCCCTATTTACAGCAGGTTCATTCATCATTTTCCATATTTTCCCTTTCCCCTCTTTTTCCCCTGTT
>PVJO010024966.1:0-23476 GCA_004026905.1 Hystrix cristata
TGGAAAGATACACACCATATTCAGGATAAAAGGAAAGATGGAAACTTGCGGAAATTATACTAGAAAATCATGCAGTTCAAGGTGATAAAATTGTAAAGGCCAGTCTGTGAGGCAAAAGTGAATGGAACATTTCAGCAAATATGGAAAATTTTTAATTCTAATAGCATGATAACATAATAGCAACCATGTTTGGAGGAAGGTAAATTTAGTATCTTCCATTCCAGAACTGGCTGGAGAAAGATATGTCAAGAGCAGAGAATAACTTGGATGTTGTTTTCAGGGTAGTAGTGGGAGGTGCTCAAAGGTAATTTGAAGAAATGCTTCATATAAGATGATGACTATTTGGACTTGAAGAATGGGCAAGAAATGTGAGATAAAGCCACCTATATGAATGTTCAAATACCAGAAAAATGATGCAGCCCTCAAGAAGGATGGAAAAATTCATTTTTATTGAAAGTTGCTTGGAAGGAAAACACTTAAAGAGGCAAAGGAATCTTGTTTTGCTTGGCCGGTGGGCTAATCGTCAAAGGGGGCTACATGAATATCAAAGGAGTTATGTAAGATCTCTCCACACACTATTTTCAAGTCACACAGATGTACCTTAATTTCTTTTGCAATGTGGATTTTATTATTTTCCTTTCTTTTTCCCCTTCTTTAATTCTCCGGTGATTAGAGTCTGC
This sequence comes from Hystrix cristata, assembly GCA_004026905.1. NCBI lineage: Eukaryota > Metazoa > Chordata > Mammalia > Rodentia > Hystricidae > Hystrix > Hystrix cristata. Next base: position 681 of record PVJO010024966.1, read on the forward strand.
ATGAGAACAAATACTCTATTTTGGCAGGCACCTCTGTAATACCACACAAAGTCAGATTGGTTTATTCATCACATTGCTCTATTACAGACACGGACACAATGGGAGCATCATCAGTTGGATCCTCGTTGTATTTTTCCCTTCAAACCATCTGTCTGCACAGTGCAGCACCTAGTGCAACCTTCATGGGGTTACACTGTAGTACAAAAAGGAAAAATGTATTTCAGCATGTCTAATCTCTGCTACAAGAAAAGTGGAGAGCAGTATATTATGTGTGACTCCAAACTAAAGGAAAAGAATATTTTTTCAGATACTATGTTCTGCAAATGTCCCCAAACACATGAAAAAAATATATGAGGAAATAAAAAAAAAAAACTATTTTACTTGGGGAGGAATGAGAATAGGTCAATATTAAGATTTTTGTCTTTCAAAAGATATCACCTATGATATCACCTATGATAGTCAACAACACACACACACACACACACACACACACACACACACACACACTGTAAGGTAAACTTAAACTAAATAATGTCATTCATCTTTGGCTGCCCATTTTGAGTTTTGCATCTTTCTGCTCCTCCCCACTTCCTCCTTAGCATTCTTGGCTCTTCAGTGACCCAGGCTTATTTTCCTTCCTTTCAATTCCAACTCACATCGGCACATCACATTCGAGTGTTTAGAAGGGATGAGCGCTTCCTTCATCTCAGCACTACCGTTTCAGGCATCACCTGTAAGCCACTCCACAGCCTTCGGCATGGCCAAACGGCAGATTCCGAAGCACAGCCCAAGTCAACTTAACTCGGACCTCTTACCCCTGTCCTGCATGTCATACTCCGTTAGACTCTTTTCACCTCTATAATACTCTCACGGAACAGAAGTAGAATGTGCCTGGCCTCACATCCTTACCTACTCAGGTAATGTACTTAACCACGCAAAGTATTTTATATACGCAATCACAAAACCCAGCACATTCCCTAATCGACTGTTTATTCAACAATTTAACTCAAAGTCACTTCAGCTGAAAAGAGGATTTTTTTCTAAAGACGCGCCCACCATACTTTCAACAAATAGATCACTTTGTTACAAGAAAATGAAGATGGCTTTTAGCCAAATTGGGTAGCTGAATCAAGCTATGAGTGAGCTAATTAATAGTTAATATTAATGCATCCTGCAGGATAAAAATCAACAAATATGTTATTGTATAGCAACTGTATACAGGACACCATAAATACCCTGTAGGATACACTGTGGGCCAAGCATCTTATAATTAATTTAGGAGAATAATGCCAACAAATGAATACATAAATAAAATTTTCAGTTTAAATAGCAAAAGTTTTGGCATAAAACATTTAAATATGCTTGCCAATTTGGGTAATCCAAGTCCAGAGAAGACACAAACCAAATCAACTTGAGACACCAGCAGACTTTTTACAGAGAAAATGAGAAATGACCTGAAACTGATTGGGTCTGTGTACACAGAACAGGGACAGACACTGCATGGAGGGTTTAAACATGGACACGGACACATATTACTCCCCCTCTCCTTCTCCCCTCCCTCTGTGCCCAGGTCCCTTTCCCACTGCCACAAAGTCTACCCACCTGCTTCCCACCATCTCCTTTTCATTTTGATCTTTAAATTATTTGTATTTTGGATCTCTGACATCAGAGAAACAATACAGTATTTAACCTTCTGTGTCTGACTTATTTCACCTAGCATTATAGTCTCAAAATCTATCCAGTTTCCCACAAATGACTCAAATTAACCTTCTTTATGGCTGAGTAGTACTCCATTATATGTATATGTGTGTGTGTGTATACCACAAAAATATACAGATATTATATGCCGATTCAAATAAATGATGAGATTCTTTTGAAGGAAAGGTAACATTTTTTAAATTAGAATGTACTTATACAAATTTGTGAATTTTATAAAAGGCTATAAACTGAATACTTTGAAATGTTAAATATATATATTCAGCATTACTCTAAAAAAAGAAAAGCTGTTTAAAAACGCAAAAAGAAGAAAATCATAACTATTCTTGTCACTACAGAGTTTTCAAAATTATTTATCTGTGATAATAATTATTCTAAATCCATCCAATCCCCTTTTATTGTCCCAAAATGGTCTCTCATTCTTCGCTTTGTCAAGCTTCACAGAGCACAGTTTTCCATGTTCTGAAGAGCCTCTAAAGTATGACAGACTTGGTCAGCAGTCACAATGACTTTGAGAAGAGTAAAAGATTTACTAGTTATATTTATATCTGTTGTCCAATCATCTGATTCTCTATATTCTGTTGGCTTTTAACTCATGGGATTCTTTTTACCAAGCGAAAAAAAATTTGTCCCCAAACCCATTTATTCTGTTGATATACAAATGGCTGTAAGTATCTAATGGCTGGTGGTTCTTAGGATGTATTTTATATAATCCATCTAGTTCTGTCCCCTACATTATAGTAAATAAGACAGTATTAACTCAATTATTCTTAGTGAGTAATAAAAACTTCACGTGGACCCTACTGGATCCTCACAACAATTTCATGTCAAAGGTTTAATAACCCTGTGACCATTAATTATAATGTATCAAAGTGACTGGATTAACAAATACCTAGCAGTTTGTTCGTAAAGCACAGTTCTGGGTATGTCTGTGAGGTGTTTCCAGAGATTACTGATATACTATACACTTTCTTAGGTGGTCTGGAATGAACACAGTGCCCTGAGGGCTCTTTTTGCTAGGCCTTCTCTTTTGCAAAAAGAGCCCTCAGAGCACTGTGTTCATTCCAGACCACCTAAGAAAGTGTATCCCGAAGTTTAGCCACCCGGGCACTCAGAGGTTGCTTCTGCAGCCATGGCCTACAAGGAGCAGCTACTGCCTGAGTTGGGGGCAGACCTTGGCAACATTCTGTGGTGCTGTTTTTTTCAGGCATTCAGAATGCCAGAGTTATGGGGCCATGGAGGCTTCTGTCCAGATTTCCAAGTAACACCTAGAAGGCCACCCAAAAACGTGTTACAAGGTCACAGAGTTTCTGTCAGGAGTCCCTGAAAGAACAATGCGTAAAACTGAGAGTGAAATTGAAGCTGCAATGGATACCCCAAAGAGATGCCAGGAATTAGGAACGTCCCATGAAGAAAGCTATAGGCAATGAGCTGAGCTAGCCCAAGAGAAAGGCCATGTGGGCTGTAAATGGCAAGGTCATATGGCTGAGCACACATCTCACCACAACCTTCCCTGGGCACTGAACATGGAACTACAGGATGTAATGTTTGCACTGCTAAGTTTCAGTTTCCCTTTAGCTTGAGTCATTTTCATTCCTCTATTTCTGTATTTGTAATGGGAATGCTTAATCTGTCCCATTGTATGTTGGAAGTATTTAATATTCTTTTTTGCTTTTACAAGGGCTCACAGCTAAGAGTTTGCCTTAAGTATCTATGAAATGTTGGACTTGGATTTTTCAACAGTGCTGGAACTATTAAGACTTTGATGACTTTTAGAGATAGACTAAATGCATTTTTTATAATGAAATGGACATGAGTCTTTTGGGGACCCATAAGTGAAATGTTAGCATTTATATCTAAAATCCCCCCAACATTCTCATATGTTCAGAGGTGGGACTTTTGGAAGGTGATTGAAACACAGGGCACTATATTGCCAGAGGAATAATAGCTGAATGCACCGCTAGGGGATGCAATCTGCTGGAAGGAGTGGGTCACTGGGGGCATGACCTGTGAGGGTGTTTTGTTGTCTCTGAGTCCTCCCCTCTGTCTCTGCTTCCTAGCCACCACAGGTTGAGCAGCTTTCCTCCCCTAAGCCACTCCACCATGCTGTTTCTGCCTTGGAGCCAGCCAACCACGGACAGAACCCACTAAAAGAGTGATCCAAACAAACCTCTCCCCCTTGAAGTTGCAGGGGTTGGGTATTTTGTCTCAGAGATGCGAAAGTGACTAATACAAACCCCTACCACACAGATGATAAGACTGAGGTCCAGAAAAAATAGACTAATTCTCTGGCATGGAGAAATAGTGACTGCCACTGAGTAGCAGTTACAGATTTAGCTGGCTCCAAAGCCAGTGAAAAAAGCTTCCAAAGGAGAAAAAATGGAGTTTTATGTTAAGTATAAATATCAACAGAAGTTGGAGAACAGCAAATAAGGTAGTTTTACACGTACATCATTTCTCAAAGGTCTTTGCATATATTTAAATCTGAATATGAACCTTTAATTGCCTTTTGATCCATGAATCTGTCCTTATGATCATATTCCTCACAAATATTGCCATTTTATCCCAGATAACATAAACATCTTTTATAGTCACCTTAATTTTAAGTTTTTTGAATGTTTTAGATATAGAGTGATAATTTACTATTAATCTAGTAACCATGTAATATTCTGATACGATATAGAAAATTAAAATCCAGCTACAAACAATTCAGCACTTTTATGGAGTAAATGGTAGAAATTTCAAGATAGGTCACAATGGTGAAAATTTTAAATACACCCCAAAAGGAGAAATGATATGCTAAAACAGTATGTCTAATTTCTTTCTGCTATGCTACAGTTATCTTCTAGAGTTAATACTGGCAAGTAATCTCTTCTTATTCAAAATACATTTTCCCTAGTGTATATATGACTGTTGTCTATCTTCAGCTACAGAAATACTTGGTTTCCCACATCATGCTAGACAAATAACAATTCTGTGGATCTACAAATTCATTTGCAAACAATTTGTTTATGCAATGATAAAGCAGTGAAGTTATCCATGTTTAAGTGTAAAACAATGGAAGACATAAATTTATTTTTACTGGAAATGAGAGAGTGTTCCACTGTTCTGCACAATCCATTAACTACTATACCTAAACAAAGTCTCTATAATGTTATGTTTCGCATTTCATGAATTTTTATAGCTAATGTGTTTTCAGCCAAGAATAATGTGGTGATTAGAAGAGAGTTCAATAAGATATGTGGCAATGCAATAAGTATAGAAGTTAATGAATTTCTCCGTGACTAGAAAACAATTATTGATCACCAATTTTTGGAAAGTTTTAAATCAATTTTCATGTCATTTACTACAAAAAGTTCTGAAATAAAATTCAAGAGGAGTTAGATGGAAGATTTTGAAACTAATAAGATATTGATTTTTCTAACTTTGTATTCTAATTTGTGGATTTAATAGCCCCTAATTTAATTAGACTAATGTCTTCTATGTGAACAAGGCTTTTAGAGAAGGCTGCCTGACAGGCCATCTGAATTCTGAATTGATGTATCTCCAAAGAGGAGAAAATTAATACACTTATAGCTTGAGAGCCTCAGTTAATAATACAACCTAGATAGCTATGGATTAAGAGGATCCACGTATTTTCTCCCATAGTTCTCTTTTTTTTTTTTTTTGTGCTGGGGATCAAACTCAGGGCCTTGTGCTCACTAGCAAGTAATCTACCACTAAGCTAAATCCCCAGCCCCTCTCCCATAGTTCTTGTTCACCTGACACTTAGGGTCAGTGGAAGAAATTAAAAATGGGTAACTTTTTCAATTAGGTTTATTATCATTTAGGTTAACATAATTCAGCTTTACAATATGAAAAAAGTACAAGACAGTGGACTCCTGATTTCTGTCATAATGCTGAATGAAGGACAGGAATAAGAATCAGAGAGAAAGGGAGAAAAAGACAAAGGGATTGACTATAGAATAGACAGTGCTATAATATAAATCTATCAATAATTTAAAAATCCTCCAGTTAGGGCCTGCCCACCAACCAAGAATTTTTTGTGATAGCCAGTAGGTAGTATTCACAATATATCATAATTTATTTTGGAATCTAAACTACTTGGGAATTCATTAAAGAACAATGAAATACTCAAATGTTGAACAGAAATGACAGAAAAAGAATTGATTATCTATAAATGGAGAATTAAATTTGATATTAAGACATTCTATGAGTAGTAGAAACTAAATTTATAAATGTTACTTTTCCTTTACTTTGCTCTCAATGCTACTACTCAATGCTACTACTCTCAACTCTTCCCTATTGTCTTTGGGGCCTTCTAAGCTTTGCTTGGACATTACCACCCCCTTGTGGCCTGGAGAGGGAACAATTAAACCCCTTGCTTCCTCCCTACCACCTTCTTTCTTTTGCCACTCTACAAATTTACACTGTATTTTCACTGTTTCTACATCTTTCTGCTCAAGTAATACAACATAAAGAACTCAACAAATACAAAAAATCAGTTTTCAGAGCTTCCACACACATAATTATCCATTGTTTCATACTTCTAGATCTCTTCCAACTTTTATTTCTCTTAAGAAAATAATCTACTTCTCTCCTTACTTTCTTCTTTCTGATTCAGTCTTATATATAGTAGTTAAAATGGGACCAATTAATTTAGGGTCAGAGTTCAGGTAAATAAATCATCACTAATAAGTGTGTTATTTCTAGTGGTAGGATTTTGGGGAATCGTGCCAAAGAGGTTTAGAATGGGATAAAACCACGCACTGTCCTTGATATAGGATGGGGTTGCATCCTGACAAACCCATTGTAAACTGAAAATACGATAAGTTAAAAATGTGTTTACTAACCCTCACCTACTGAACCTCCTAGTTTAGCAACACAGTGCACCGTCTTTCAGGTGGCTCAAGCCCACAGCTCCCAGGCCGCAGGTAGCCCTGACAGCTAGCACTGTATTCTGGCTTCACTTTCTCACGCACTCCCATGAAAGTGTAACTCCAGGGAGAAGCAGATCTGGTCTTACAGTCTCTGCGCTGGCGAGTGCAGTACTATAGTGGACCAGCTTGAGCCGGGACTGAAAGGGCATGAGTCTCGGTGGATGGAGGCTGGACAAGCATCCTGAGCAGACACAGATTCTGGCCTGTACAAAGACCATATCAGCATCTTAAGTCATTTGCTATCTAGAATTAACAAACTCTTAAACCTATTTAAAAATCACAGATTATTACTCATTCCTCAAATGTATCTATCAACATGGATGAGTAGTGTGGTCATACTCTAGCTGGATACCACTTTCAGATTCAATCTCCACTATCCTTTTTTTTTTTTTTTTTGAGACAGGGTCTCACGATGTAGTTCACACTGGTCCTGAACGCACTACGTACTCCGGGGTGGTCTCAAACTCACAGTGATCCTCCTGCCTCAGCCTCCTAAGTGCTGGGTTACAGGAGGGCACTACCATGCCAAGGTCCCACCACTACCTATCACATTACTTTCAGGTTCAAAAACCAACACGGGTATTGTAAGGTCTGTCATAAGCTATCAAACCTCTGCCACTTAAACTCAAAGCTCCTTCAGTGTCCAACTCCCTCTTATCCACCCAAACATATCTGCTACTATTCCTTCAGGTGAACCATTTTCCTGGGGTGCTTAATAGTCCCTGACCACGTCACAGTCATTTTCTGCCAGACCTCTGACTATGCTAATCTCATGGCCCACAATGGTCTACCCTCTCCATTCCAAATCCAATAATTCAATGCAACTTCATGCTCCAATTCTGTTCTATTTTTATATGCAGCTCATACTGATATTTTCTTGAATTCTTACAGCACCCAGGTGAAATCCATTGTAAATTATTATTTCTTACTGGTTCTGCCATCTCTCCATTTAGGTTAAAAATGCTCAAGACTGTAGACCTTCTTTGAGACCTCTTCCACAGGGTGTCAGCCATAATGCACACTCAACAAACAGTTGCCATCCATACCCTCTGCAGACCAAGAAGCATCTTCTGCCATACCCTAAGTAGTTAATCCAAGGATGAAAACAAACAAAATTTCTCTGATTCATCTCTCTCATTTTTCTGTAGCTGTCATGAAAATGTTACATTTCTAATTCAACATTTAAGTCCACTTCTGCTACAACATAAAGGTCATCTTCACGCGGTCAAGTGTCACAGGAGAGAGTTAGAAACTGGAAATCTGCGTGTGTTTACAACTTCACTGCATGTACCAACCCACAGGGAGACCTGGTGCTCTGGCTCACGAACAGGTCAACAGTCGGCAAGGTCTGCAGTCGTAGACACCAGCAACTGCTTCCTAAAGATGTCTGAAAACCTTACCTCCCGAATTGTAAATAGTTAATTCGGCCTCCCACCAAGCTAATAAGAAAACACACCAGCTCTTTATGCGTTAACTGACCTTGATGTCAATGGTTGTTACCGTGACGAGTGATGAAAACTTTCCAATTGAATGGTTTCTTCAGGTGCTACTTTTTTTAATTTATGAATTCAAACAACTGAAAACCTCCTAAAATTACAGCAAAAATCTAACATTTTGAAGCAAATACATCAGACCAATGACTGAGGAAAAACAAGATGCACATGCTTTAGTACTATTGATCTATTTATGCAGAGAACCATGGAAAGCGCAAGTCAAGGCAACAATAGCTGATTTAAAGTGGTAAATGTTTGAAAACTAAACTGTATAAACTAAAGCATCTGTTTTACAAAACTTAAATGGCTAATTTTCAGTAAATCTTCTGATGGGACACTATTTTTGGCAGAGCATTAATTTGTGAAAAATAGAATAAACGGGCAATTCTACACATTTCATAAAAGATAACTACATTTCCCAGTTATCCATCTGGGTCCTTTTCATTTCAGTGGTTTAATTAAAACTCAGTGGTATTATCAATCTGTTACATTTTTCATGTTGATGGTTATTACACTTACAGTACAGCAGGAGTACAAATTAAAGTGAGAAGATGATAAATCTCTTCTCCAAATTTCATTTCTGTTTCTCTAGTAACTAATAATCTGGTAATTTTTTTAGCTCACTTATGTTTATAGAACAATTTTCATGAATTTTTATGATTAAAATGAAAAGAAAAAAGAAGTTAATTTTCAATCGTTTTTTTCTCTTGCACACATTATGTTTTTTAACCCATAAACTAGTGTGTGTATTATATTTTAGGAGTCTTCTATCAACCCACTATGTAGATATATTTCAGTTGGGCTCCTCAAAAATCTGTAATAAGTTTGTTTTTATCACTTTCTTTCTAAAAATATTTGTTACAGATTTTTCCTGTATGAATCTTTTAGTATTAGACTTCCTCAAACCAAAATAAGAAGCATATCACTCAATTATGAATTCTATGTACTTAAATTTATACATATTATATAGTTGTTTTCTGTATAAATCTTTAACCAAAAGAAATAATCACCTTTTCTTCTCAAGAATGCCTCTTCAAACCTAGACTATTAAATATACATTCTTAGAGATTTACCAGGGATATAGGCACATAACCTTGATAAGATACAATTTGAAACAGGATGATGGTATTGTCAAACACAGGATAAACAAAAAATGCTATATAAAAGTTTTTAGAATATTAATAACTATTAATATTATATACCTATAAGCTAAATTGTAAAAATATCACATGAAGGCTGACTTTCAGAAGTACAGAACCCGCCCCCTCTTCCTCCTCCCCCTCTTCTCCCTTTTGATTTCCAGGCTTAGAGGGGACACTTCAGATAAGAATGGGTATAATCCAAAGTGTTTGGACAGACAATCAAAAGAAGCAGACAACTTAAAAAGCAGAAAGAATTATGAAATAACTAGTGTCAAAATATTTGTTACACATTTTTCCTCACTGGAAAGTCCTCACTGTTGTCAACATTCTTGAATTTTTAAGGGCTGGCTGGCCTCCATCCATGTCTGCCAACAGTTAATAGCTAAAATTCTCACTATCTGAAGTCTACTTGTTTGATCCAAGAGGACTTCAGCCCCCAGAGGTCAAGCCACCCTTTCTCAGAAGGAAGCACCCATTCCTCAGAAATATACATACCCTGCACCTTGGCAAATTGAAATCCTTCGTTAGGTTCAACACCGAATAAGAACTCCACCCCTGAAGCCAATTACTCACTAAGGAACCCAAGGCACTATTTAAATGTCAAAAGATACACATTCTATGAGCAAGCAGGAGAAAATCCTCTCCTTAGTATTCCAGAGGTCAATCTACTTGGAACTCAAAAGCACTGAAAAGCCAACTTGGGTAGATGTCAGCATGTCCTGGCACCCAACTGAGGCAAGCCTGTTCTGTAGTCCCACCAGGTGGGCATATGAAAAGTGAGCGATCAGAAAAGAGCACATTCGGCAGCTGAGTAGTAGCTGTTTTTAATAGACTAAAACAAGTCAGTTACCAAGAGATAATAAAACCAGAAAGGAAAGTGACAAGGATGGAAGGAAGGAAGAAGGCAGAGAGTAAAGAGCAAGAGAGAGGAACAAATCAATGGCAAAGAAGAGAAATACATTTTCCTGGACAGACAAAAAATACCCTGTTTCTCAAAATTGTATATGACCAAAGACAGAATATCAAGCTGAGGCAGAAGATAACATCCTGAAGAGTCTTTTTGGTATAAAAAGAAATTCAGATTTTATCCTAAAACTAATAGACAATCGTTAAAGTATTGTAAGCAGAGAAGTGTTAGAAACAGGTTTTGTTAAGATAACTGAATCAACTCAAAAACTGTAGATAAGGAGATCATTTAAGAATAACAGTATAACAATCCTTTTGACAAACAATGAGAAATTAGGGCAGCATTTAAGATACAGAGGAGGGAAAAGGATTCAGTGGATGAAGTGGGGTGAAGAATCTCCTATTAATAGCGTGGCAGAGAAGATCTAGCAGCAATTCATAGAAATAGTGAACAAAGTAGAAGAAGAGGTACCATTGTTACCAGTGACCACCCCAGTGTGGTAAGTGACTTTAAGGAGACTACACAGGATCCAAGGTGATCCACAGGCCCTAAGCACGTCTTGATTTCAGAAGAAATTCAAAAGGGGGGGTGGTGCTGTACCCATGTATGTATTACATATCCCAAATACAGATTAGAAATACAGATGTGGCCTCGCAAGCATGAGGCCCTGAGTTCAATTCCCGGTACCAAAAAAAAAAAAAAAAAAAAGAAATACAGATGTGTTTCTGAGATAGAATTCAAATACGGTAGGCATGGGAAGGAAGCTCAGAGCAAATTCCTGTTGACTAAACACACTGAAGGGAAGTTGAAGCAAATGAGCTTATAGAAAATACAGAAATGTCCACAATATAGGAAGAATAGTAAGAAAAGGTTTTTGACAGAGGGACCCCCCCACCAAAATCCAATAGTGTCAAATGTATCAGACATCAAAGTGTAACTGAGCTGCTTTCTAAGGAAAGATGTTTTGAATAGGATTCCTTGCCTACCTAATCTTTTCCCCAAACACTTAATGCACTCACGATGAGGCTGTCATTCATGTGTCACGGCTGGGCAGCTCTGAACTGCCGGTGGTACATGCATGACTGTCCATTGGGCCACACGGGATAATCCCCTCAGGTGGTGCTGGGGGAACAGCCACGCGCTTACTACCATTAGTTCAAGTCAACCAGGAATGTGTTAAGAACCCATTCCTTTCACATGGTATTCTATTCTAATTTCTAAAGAGAGATCTCTGCAATACTCCAACCTCTCCTTTGCTCTCCTCTGAATTGATTTGTAGAAAACTAATGTATGTTTCTGAAAAGCAAATGCAGATGTTGGCCTCAAGAGGTCAAGGTTCAGGCCCAGTTTCAAAGAACAGGAGCCTAAAATACAACCCATACTACAGAAAACCCCGACCCAGTGTGGGAATTTCTGGCCCATTTTCTCTTTTTTCTCCCAGAAAGCCTTTCGACTTGAGTCAGCTAAGATAGAAATTTGATACAACAAAGAAGTTCCTCTCTGTTCCTCAGAGCTGGCTGTGAATTAATCTATTTCCTTCCACTAATTTCTGTCATCTGAGTCTTTCAGTTGAATGATGAGAAGCACAGATCTTAAAGTCTGGTAATAAAAGGAGAGCAAGAACAAAGTGTTTGATAATCTAAATTCTCACCTTCCAGTGGCAGTACTATCACTGCTATTATTTCATTGCCCTTCTTTTAAGTGAAGAAAATCAAGGTTCCACAGATTTAAGCAGACTTGTCCAACATCATACGGCATACGAATGTCTAAGCAGAATTTTGAATCTCCATCATCTAGTAGCATATCTCACACTCACTCTTTCTACCAGTCTTTCCCAGTTTGCCTGTAGAAAGACCCACAGGAAAATAGAGGTAAAATAAAATTGAGAAGAAAAGCACTATTGAAAGAGATTAAGACTAGAGAGAAAGACAGAGCAAATAAAAGACAGCAGAACTACTTGTACAAGGAGCAAGTTATTCAAGAAGCGATGCTATGAGATGAAGTGTTTAAGGTAAGGATGAAAGCAAAGTACCCAGAGGGATCTATCTGCTCCAGACATGGAAGAAAGGAGGGAAGAATGAGCACATACACACACACGAACACTGGGAAAGAAAAGTGAAGAACAATTCGCCTCTCATTTTTTTGTTGCTTTGTTGTCTTCTTGCTGAAATTGATCAGGGAGCTATTTGCAGAAAGGAAGAAGAATGAGAGTATTAGAAGCTTGCAATAGTCTGCCTAGCATTCCTAAATTATCTTGTAATTTTATACTTCCAATTAATTTATTTCATCAGTAATATCAGTAAAATGCATGTAGTATGTTTAGGAGGAAGATGAAAGGTAGAAAATTATGTCACTAAATAAATTTAAAAAATGGGCAGTACTCAAAAATTGTTCGATCAAAGAAAGCCTGGACAAAACAGCTTCACTGGAAAATTCCATCCAACATTTAAAGAAGCATTGTTTCTGATATGAGAAACCAAAAGTGTAAATAAGGACCAAAATGTATAATAGATATTGTGAAATAGGAAGAAAATGTTTAAAGGGGAAGGGGAATTAGGGAACAAGGAGGAAAGGAATGAAGGGAAAAGGAAAAGAAGAAAAAGAAAAGATGGAAAAAATGGAAACAAAACTGTTGTAAATAATGAGGGAAGGGGAGTTGACAGGAGGGGAGGGGAAAGGCAAAAACTAAAAATTAAGATATATCATTTATAGGTACAAAAACCCTATGATGAATGTAATCATTATATATACCTAAAATGTACCAATAAATTTAAATAATTTTATATAGGCTAAAATGTATTATACTGGGAAAGGGAAGAAAGTGTTTAAGTGGGAAGGGCAACAAGGGGGGGAGGAACAGAAGGACAAGAGAAATAAGGAACAGAAGGAAAAAAAGGAAACAAAGTTTTTGCAAATAAGGAAGGAGGAGGGGTGAAGGGAGGGGAGTGGAATGGGGAAAAAGGCAGCAGCAAGATATGTCATGTACAGATACAAATCCCCTACGATGAATGTTACCACTGTGTATAAGAAACTTCCACAACTCAACAATACCGCAAATAATAGCATAATCTGTCTAAAGTGGGTAACACACTTGAATTAACAGTTCTTTAAAGATAATCTAAGAATGGCCAATGAGCATATGAAAAGATGCTCAGCAAGACTAGTAAGAGAAATGCAAACTAAAACCATGATGGTATATCATCTCACACCCATTATAACAACCACTACCAAAGGAACAGAAACTAACAAGTTAGAATGGTGAGAAACTGGAACCCTTGTGTGTTGTCAGTAGGGATGTGAAATAAAGCAAGTATTATGGAAAATTGTGTGGAATGTCCACAAAAAGTTAAAACTAGAATCACCGTGTGATCCCTACTCTGCTTATATAATCTGAATAACTGCAAGAAGAATCTCAAAAAGATATCTGCATAGCCATCATATTATTTGAAATAGTCAAGAGGTGGAAGCAATCCAAATATGAATTTAAAAGTATAATACATATATCTGATGAAATAATATTAAGCCTTGCAAAGAAAGAAATTATATTACATTTTAAAACATAAATGAAACTTCAGGATGTTATGCTAGGGGGAAATAAGTCATCACAGAAAGACAAATACTGTATGATTCCACTCATATGAAGTATCTGAAGTAGTCAAAACCACAGAAATCTAAAGCAGAAAGGCAGTTACTAAAGACTGGGGCAGGGGAGAAGAAGGGACAATTAATGTTCAATGGTATAGAGATGCGGTCTTACAAGATAAAAAATTCTAGCGATCTGTCATATAATAATGTGAATATATTTAACACTTCTGAAATGTGTAAAGTGTCTAAGATGGTAAATTTAATATTATGTATTATCTACAATTAAAAACAGATATCAGAAAAAACACAACTGCATAGCCCCATCCATGTAAAATAAATGAATATCTAAGTATCATTTCTTTCTTCCTCCACAAAAACTGTGAGAGCATTAGTCGTCTCTAACATAAGAATAAGACAGTTGGAAGCAGCTATGTTGATTTCATGAAAAAAGCGGGCCACTGTTAGCTTGAATAAACATAAAGATTAGTCATGAAAAAGAAAGTTTTATTTTCTTTATTTTATGAGATTTTAGAGAAATATGTAAGTCAGTCAAAGTTACCTACTTTAAAAATAAAGTTAAATGTAGCAAACAGGGGTTCATTAACCAACTATACCAAATAGAATATATGTCTCATATTTATATTTCCAGCTACCTGGAAAAGCTGAAAATAGAAATATACAGAGATAAAGAGACTCATTTCATTTTTTAGACACATTTACTGATTGATAGATATAAAAGATTGTGAAATGTAAATTACATAATTGTCAACTAAGTGGATCCTTTCCAAAATAATGTGGCGGTGTAAAACACACCTACCTTCTTGTTCTTCCACCACCATCAGAAACACGGAAATGGCAAGATTTCCAGTCAAGAGAAAATGATGAGTGGATGGGTGTGCACTGTATGTTCTCACTACAATCAAGTGGGGAAACATGGGGTAAACATAATAACATATAATCGTATTGTATGATGTAATACTGAGATCATAAGACACATGGCTGTAGTAGCCAACCATACTCATTTCTCATGGTGAGCCACGCAGCCACATGGGAGTAAGGGAAAGCTGACCCTAGCCACAAGTCACCGTGGGCGTGGTTCCTCGGGTCAGTGAAAGCAAAGGGCAGATATCACAGAACCAAAGGACAAGAGTGAAAGGGAAATAAAAGAACATTGCAAAGAACACTGGGGTTGTTTTATTCATTTGCTAAAAGTATAGAAACGCATTCTCGAGATTAGATGGTAAAAACTGAGGAGAAATGAATACTAAAAAATACAAAAGCAAGGCCAGGTTTCACTTTTCCAATGTACTTTTACAACTTGGGAAGCTTCTAAAGAAATTAGATGCCCCTTTGCAAAAGGATAACCAGAAAGATAAGGAAAATGTGAATTTGCACAATTTAGGGTCCTGAGTACAATCTGACCAACTGCTCTCTCAAATGTAATTAAAAATTATAGGACTTTGCCTTGCAAATAATTGTTTGCAAAAACAGAACCTTATGAATTCTGCAATCTAATGATTTTTCCAGTAGCACACTCATTACAGTTAACTAGAGTTAAAGAAAATGTTAAGAACCTAAAAAAGAAAGAAGAAAATCTAAAAAATCAAGGAAATGTTAAATTGAAATTACCATCCAGTCCTTAAAGCAATACTACCAATTCCTGGTTTTTGGTGGCCCAAAACTTCGCTTGGCCCGCCCAGCTTGAATACTGAGAGTCTACATACAAGCAAAGTCTTAGGTTTAGAATAAAATAGAGTCTACTACAGAACAGAAAAGACAGCCCTGGGATGGGGATTTCGCTCAGTGGTTAGAGTGCTTGCCTCCCAAGCACAAGAGCCTGAGTTTGATCCTAAGCACCACAAAAAAAAAAAAAAAAAAAAAAAAAATCACACAGAGAGACAGCCAGGTAGGTCACTCACAAGAGCACAAACTGACCAGGCTTCTCTGTCTCCTTTATCTTTATCCATGCTTCCAGCCCTTAGGACATTTTCTGCCCTCTTCTTGCATATGTATGAATGAAAAGGAAAGTTCCTTTGTTCCCAGGGTAAAAATTGCACTCGGCTCTACTACCTAGATCATCTCCCTACTGCTGTTATCTGTCAGCCCACAGTAACACATGGAACAAGTCTCAAACATGCCTCCTTCTTCAAAAACTCTGTTTTTCACCTTCCTTAGCTAAGCATGTCCTACTTGGTCTACAACCAGGATTCTGAGAGAAACAAAACCCAGTGTACGCTATATACAGGAACAGCCTCGCATCTCAACAGAGCAAGGAGCCCACCTACATGGGATTCCCTGTGGGTTTCCAGAGTGAAAAATGCCCTATGACAATTATAGATTTACTACTTTGGGTTAAGATGTTGCACATTTATAATAAATCGTTTTGTAAGTAACATCCTTTTACTGAAATGCAACTGATAATATTTTCATGGCTTATATCTAAATGTCCTCCCAAAGTCTCATGCAGTCATAAGAAGGGCTTTTTGGAGGTGGCTGGATCTAGGGTGTGTGGTGCTGGCATCAAGGATATGATGCTGGGATTGATTCATGGTGTGATGCTAGGATTAAGGCTGCCCCATCCTGGGTGTGAGTGCTACCTGCCCTAAGACTCGGTAGTCAGGACAGGATATAAGGGACAGAAAGAGGGTGGCCGTGAGTCACTTGCTGCTTGCTACTTTGGTTCTGGTTGCCTTCTGCCTGCCCTGCTTTGCCATGGACTGTTTCTCTTCTGTGACGCCCCTCTGCCATGACACCTTGACATGCAGCCTGCTGATTATGGACTGAAACCTTTATAAACTGTGAATTGAAATAAACATTTTCTCCTTTAACTTTGGGTGATGTGCATTTTGTCTCAGCAATGAGAAAAGTAACTAAGACAATTATAAATTGCTATTACTGTAATTTAATCTCCGTCATCAGAATGAAGCAAGTTATTCCCTTACAAAACAGACTGCTACAAAATAAGAAGTGCAGATATACTGTACCGTAGAAGTGCAGATGTACTGTAGTGAAGAAGGGAAATACTGTATGGAAAATTGCCTTCTTGAGTAGTGCACAAAACCCCTGCTAATGACCAGGAACTAATCAAGAAAATATTTTAGCAGAAGAGAAAAAAAATGTCCTCTGTGGTATTATTTTTTAGGCAATGATTGCTTTTGTGGTTGTTTTATGAGAGTGCCATCTTTAGTCAAGAGCTTTGAGAGTAAAAAGAACTAAAGCTATTGAATTGCCAATTATTTACTACTGCTGTCCTAAACTGCATGCATTTTTAAGGAATTCATCATGGGAAACTGTTTTGCCTTGGGGCTTGGGAAGCACCAATTTAAGAGACTAGAATTAAGTCCACTTTTAAAAGGAGCTCTAAATTGAGTGCATAAAGAGGAAGACCCCAGGTATAAACACCTCCACAAAGAGAGTGCCAAGTCTCCCTAACACTGCCTCACACAGTATGCATGCCCCAAGGTCTCCCAGCATTTCCAGGAGCTGTCTGTTTTATTCATCCAGGTCAGGAGACAAGGACAGTATGTACAAAGAAAGGAAAGATAGCACACTGAAGAAACTAAACTCCATTTTAACTCCATTAACTGGGTCTAGACATGTATTTTTTAAAAATAGGCTGGCCAATTTAAAGTTGCAGTTCTGGAAAATCACTAATGATGCCAGAGTCCTTCCTGCTGTAGGTAAAGCCTGTTTGGTCCCTGCAGGTCCAATTCAGAACTCCTTTCACAGAGAATATAACAAAGTTCTGGGGACTTCCTGTTGCTACCCTTTCCTCTAAGAGCTATAAGTTAGAACCCCTTTTAGCTATAGACCTATAATAGAACTTTAACCTCAGAGAGACTGTCACTTGTCACAGTTTATACCAACATTTTTATTATAGACAATCAGGAAAAACAAGGACAGGCTCAGAGAACAGGTCTCATATAGACAAAGATCAGAATAGATGGAATGCACCAACTATATTTGGCAAGGTGATTCAACAGGAGGAAAGACAAGATGGATTGAGTTCCCCTTGACTTTCCCATTTCTAATTTGCTAAAACCAGAGTGAGGAAGTGACACAGACTTTGATTCTTTCTTGAAATAGTATGATGTGGTAGAAGATGATTTAACAGAAAGTTTCCTCCATCAGAAGTCTGCTGACTTGGGTACTGCTTCTAACCATCAGCCTTCAATAAATCAACTATGTTTCCACACCCGAAGTTTTTCACTGACAAACCAAAGGGATGGTATGAGAATAATCCATGCAGTCTGCTTCACACCATGCCCCTCCAATCCATAACCCAACATATTTCTAAGCAAACTAAACTCACAAATGAAAAAACTTTTAAGAAAATAAAACTTGAACTTTCAGAATCCATGAAAATTAATACAGTTCACAGATTCAAATTTCTTCAGATTATAACTAGTTATACAGTACTGAAACTGTAACTGGTATTCTAGAAATTTCTTCTACCTAATCCCAAACCATTATATTTCAGTTAAAGGTTGTTAAGCTTTTAGATATCGTACTTGAGACCTTATGCCAAAGTAAAGAAATCACTCGAGGCACATTTGAATTTTTATGACTCCAATGATGTCAGCTCACAAGATGGACTATTTCCTTTGGAAAATAAAAAGTCCTCCAGGGTGACAGAACAGAGAGTAGGCCAACTTTACTTATGGCTCAAGTTACATAGACACTGCACCTTAAATAATTTATACAATGTGATCATACGCAGGTCTCATCTGTGGCAACAGACTGAAGTGAAACCAAATATGTCCCAATCCGTATACTAATCACTGTTCAATAGCAGAGATGTGGTAGAGAGTCCATTAGGCCAGCCAGAGTCTGGAGGCTCCTGCCACTTAAGCACCGAGCAGATGCTCAACTCTGGTGAAAATGCCTAGCTTCTGCCCAGCCCCCAACTGAGAGCTCAATAAATGTAAGTTCACTCATTGACTCAATGAGACAAGAGCTGCTCTGTGAGTCCACAGACAAAACCATGCAGCAATCAGCCATGTGCTTTCCTGCTAAAAGAACCCAGTGAAATAGCTTATTTTGATCAAGTAAATAATGTCTACAAATACTGCTGCAATGTGAATATACTTCTATTTACTAATGAGAGCTGGGGAAATAGGAACAAGGTGAGGGACAGTAATACGACTACTCCAAGCTGAACATTTCACATCAGTTAAAAAGGGGTCATCTTGTGCTGCAAAGTTTGAGATTAAGCAATTTTATTATTTGTAAAAATCAGTCCATAGTCAAAAATGTTCTTCATGAAAGTAACTATTTATTCAAACAAGAGTTTTCAATATGAGACCAATAAAACCAGTATCTATTTGGACGCCTTTTAAAAGGCATTTCTACAAGCTACACTTCAGAGATTCACAATAACGCTGTACCTAACCCAGCCTGGTAAATCTGATTGCTTGTTTTATAGATTGAAGCACTAAGGTCTATTTGAAGGAGTGTGATGCCATAACTCAAGAATGAAGTCACTGATTCAAGGCAACCAGAATCGAGATGCAGGTCCTCTTCTACTGAAAACTGTCATTTCCCTCTCTACCCTTACCTGTGAATGTGGAAGCACAGCCAGATATGGTGCAAAGCAGTCTTCACACTGTTAGACTATCTGCGTCAATCACAGGGCAAGAGAAGTGAGAAGCCCAGAACACTTCATCATTCGGTAGCTGCATTCATGTCCAGAGAGAAGCACCGAGGACAATGCATTTTGAGATCACACACTCAGACCACAAGAAAGGTTCCATCGGATGGTGGCAGATGGACGAGAGTTCCAGTCAGCCAAGCCTAGAGCTAGCTCTGTTACTTATGATCTCTGTAACTTAGAGCAAATTACCGAATTTCTATAAACGTGGGTCTTCTCACCTGTGTTACAGAGATAATCCTGTCTCCTTACCATTGATGTAAGGAAACGAGTGAATGTATGTGGATCAGTCTACCTGGCATAGGAGACACTCTGCATATGGCACTATTTTTACTGTGTTTACTGTCTGCAGTCTTTCGAAGCCATAAATGTCAGTCTGAATCAAGAGACCTGAATACTCCCACTGCCCACCACAGCAGAGCTTGCTATGTCCTCTTCCCACCCAATTAACTCCTCACAATCCACAGACAACACATTCTCACATCTAACAGGTTCATCAAAACTGAGTCTTCTGGAATTACTTTCTGGTAGCTGGAAGTATGATAAAAAATAACAGGTCAGGGGCTGGGGATTTAGCTCAGTGGTTAGAGTGTTTGCCTTGCAAGCACAAGGCCCTGAGTTTGATCCCCAGCACCAAAAAAAAAAAAAAAAAAAAACCAAACAAACAGGTCAACCATTTCTGTATCTTCACTGTAGCAATGTCTAGACTATAAAGAAAGTAAGCAGTTACTAGGAAAAGTGAGAGTGGTTTCTTACCTCCTTTACGTTTTAAAGGGAAGGAAGCGGTTAATTCTGAAGTAACTTTAAAGTGCACTTAAAGTACACAAACTGAACATAAACCTACAAACTTGAAATGTTAAATTGAATAGAAATTTTTATATTTAATACTCTTATTATAACTATCCAAAAATACTGAGCACTTCTTGCACATCAGGGATTAGTTTAGAACACAGGCTATGGACGCATCACGGCTTTGAACCTTAGCTTTGCCTCTGACTTGCTGTGCGACACTGAGGCAGGTACTGTACCTAAACTCTCTGTGCCACAGTGTCCTCATCTATTTAATCAAAATACTAAGAGCACTAACCTAACAAGGCATAGGTGGCAAAAGAATATAAAAATTCATATAAAGCACATGGAGTAGGGTCTGCTTGTTAAGAATTTGTAGCAAATGTGAGCAATTATAGTTAGCCATTCCCGAGTGAGCTCTCACAGGTCTTGAGAGTAATGTGATGAATAAGGACTAGACGGACTAGTTAACTCTTGAGAGTTGGAGATGGTTTTATATAATAAAGTTGCTGCAAAACTCTTTAATACTTATGTCACCTACTGCTATCACAGGAGAAACAACACCACAGCACCACATTTACACCTGACGTGGGAAGTGCAGCAGTTTATAACTCCATCTCTGGATTGAGAGCCCTGCTTATTTCTACAATGTGAAAAATTAACCTTTTCAACTTGCTTTGGAAAATACGTTTTTAAGTCCCTTAACTCATTCCACAGCACAGTGTAGTCCTCCTCCGAAAGACTCCTCAGTACCAAAAAGTCTTCAAAAAGACTGATGTGCACTGGTGTCCCCTTACCACATGGATTCCACGGCACTGATGACCCTGCCCTACAGATAAAACCAGCTTTTGTTTGGGGCATCTCATTATGCAAACAGTCCAAATTCCCTCTAAGATAACCCAGAACCCTAGTTTATGCTCCTTCTAGTTCAATGAAATTATTTTTATTTTGAATTTTTCCTCTCCAAATTAGCATCTTGAAAATGTCACCTTACATAGGTGAAATTACATACACCTACCTTACATAGATCTTCATTTTAATAATGTTACTAATACTATAGCTCAAATTTATATCGCTACATAGTGCTCATCATGTTATAGACTCTGATCATAAAATTTAACATAACTCATTTGAATTCCTATAGGGTTGAGAGGTAGTAGCTACTATTACAAACTTTACAGATGACAAAAATGAAACAAGAATTTGAATCAACTGGTTAGAGTCATGCTGTTGGAAAGAACACGTATCACTACACAAAGCTAATTTTTCTTCCCTCCCTTCTACCTTCCACCACCCATTTGTCCATCAGTCCATCTGTGCATCCACTACCCCCTATGTATCCATTTACCTATCTGTCCACCCAACATCAAGCTGTCAAGCTAGTAAAATATAGAAAAGAAGATGAAATTAAAGCATATATATTTGAAAAGAAATTTGGAATTTAACTAATTCAAATATACCAGTAGGATTTGGTGGTTATAAAGTGCACACTTGCAGTAGGCTCAGCATGGCGTGCATTATTAAAGAAATAGTCCCTGGAAAGAGTGTCAATGTTTCAAACTGCAAAGACTAGCTCTATTCAAGGAACTCAGCAGATGTGAAGGGATGTGTACAATCTTGCCATACAGCAGCCATGTCACTAAGATATGAACATTATACCTAAAAGGAAAGACATAATCAACCATTGTTCCTTTTCTTTCAGTAAGAAAGCTAGGTAGGAGTGTGTCTAAACTATCTTTCCTTCCTTAATGAAACTGCTATTGATTTCTCATCCTAGTGAATCATTGCCTTGAAGCAATTTCTTTTAGCTTCAGGTTCTCACATTTAATTTGGATGTATGCTTAAGGGAGAGTTTATCAATAAAATCTCCAGAGGAACAACAGAAGGTTTTTATTAGAAACAGTGAAAGTGATTTTATCAATTTTGTTAAGCACAAAGATGATCCAAGAATTATTAATGAGTGACACTTAAAGAGCAATTTCAATGTGAATATGGGTCATATCAACATAATCATCACTCCAAATGTTCTCAGTGGGTATAAACATCAAAGATTTCTAAGAGCAAAACATGAATTTCCCTGCCCTTAGAGGAAAGAGCAATATGTGCCTTGGCCAAAATCCAGGTTTACAGTGGACTTTGCTGATCAAAATTAATATTTCTCTAAATTCTTTCAGCATGATCCTTTATTAGGTACTACTCAGTGAACAAAGTATGGTGATCCATGTGTTATCTTGTTTGGTCTTCATGACTATTTTACAAGTTAAGTACCTTAAAACCTGCTTTTACACATAAAAAGTTGACTTAGAAAGTTTGAGACATTGTCTTCTAAATTGTATAATTATGAAATGGAAGAGCCTAGCACTAAAACTCATGGCTGTGTGTTCCCAGAAGCCACATTCCTAAGTCTGAACTGTTAATATATGCAAAGCACTTTGATTCTGTTCTGTAGATAAAAGAGCCTTTGAATAAATGTTTTTATAATACCCTTTGAGGCCTCAAGTTTTTAGACCAATTGCTTAGACCACCTGCATTTAGAAAATAGGACACTTAGAGTAAGAAAACATCCTGAGGTTT
>PVJO010024967.1:0-23474 GCA_004026905.1 Hystrix cristata
TGATCAGCTTTCATTCATACTGCTCTAATGACTGATCTTGTTGAAGCTCCACTTTTACTATGCCAAAAATGCGATTTCAGCCAGGTATGGTGGGACATGCCTGTAATCTCCATACTCAGGGGGTTGAGGCAGGATTGCCATGAGTTCGAGGCCAACCTGGGCTATGTAGGGAACTCAAGCCCACCTCAAACAAAACAAAACAAAACAAAAAAGTGATTTCAGCTCTGTTGGTTTCATGTGGGTTGCTTTGATATGTTAAGGGTATTTAAAGCTTACAGGGATTGAGTCAGTGTTTGAACAATTTGAGTTTTAGGTCTTTGTGACAGTATGTATTTTGGGAAGAGGTTTACAGGTATGTTAGAAAAATTGTACTTGGTAAAATTATACCATTAGAATTATACTTTCTAAATTATAGATGGTTTATGGAAAAGAAATTGAATTTTTAAAATAGAGAAATATTCCCAGGAGTACATTTTTTCTGTTTTGTACTTTTTATTTTGTTGCTTACTCTTATATGTGTCCTGGCTATCTTTGTATCTGATCTTTTTTTGTGTTAAATTTAGCTTAGTTTTATGAGAGCTTTTTCTGTGAAGTATGTTTAATTTGAATTGAAATAAAAATTATCTTAATTCTTTAAAAGCTTATCGAATGTCAAAAGTGCTACACTTGTATACTGGCCAAAGTATCCTTGCTAGAACATTTATTGTTGGAAGACTGTATTTAAAGTAATATTTTATCAGTTATAATCTTACCATTCATTTAGAATTTACTTGCAGGTGCCCATATTGGTCCTGTGTATGGCTATAATTTGTCCAGTTTAGATGTACCTGTTCAGTTACCAGAAAAATTTCAGGTTAGCAATAAAGCAATAAAGCTGTTTACAGATTGTTTAAGCTATGTTCTTTATCTTGTTAAAACGTCTTTCTTTTGAAGCAGAGTCTTGCTATGTAGTGTAGGCTGGCCTTGAACTCATGATGTTCCTTCTGTCTCAGCCTCCTGGGATTACAGCAGTGTGCTACCATGGCTGGCCAAAACTTCTTACTAGAAGCAATGTTGGGAGTTTAATTTCCTACTGTTTACTACTATATCATGTCACCCCCCTTTTTTTTATTTATGTGTGTAATTTTTGTTCTTGCTAATATTAGACTTACAGTAGGTGTATGTGGTATAAGTGACACATCTACAGGATGTTTTTGGCACAGTGAAATCTATAATCTATAGATGAAATAATCTATAATCCATAATCTGTAAATATTATAGATTAATTGATGGATAAGTCGTCTTAGGTTGGTGAATAAATTATAATGTAATTGCTGGAGTGTCATAAATAACTATATAGAAAGTAAAAATGATATAAAATTACTATTTCTGAGAGTTGGTGAGTCATGTTATGGCTAGTGTGAATATATGGATTACTTGTTCATGAGTAAGTTTAAAATGTATAGTAATCTATAGCTAACATTTGTAATAAGTGATACATATACATATTAAAATACCTATTATGTTCAGGGTACTAATAGTATTTATAATAGGACTTTTCTTTAGAAAATCCATTCAATTTTTTAACAGTTTTATGTTTTTAACTAAGAATGCATGATTTGTATAATCTGTTTTTTGCTCAATATGTAATTTAAAAAATATTTTTAACTTTTCTGAAGATAAAAAGCGATGGCTATTGTAGAAAATATTCCAAGTACTGGTAGACGCATACAAAGAATCAGAAACGAAATTATTCCACTCATCAGTGTCCATCCCCCTAGCACTGTTGTGTATGAATGGTTGGGCATTTTCCAGTGCCCCAAAAGGCTTGTTTGTATTCTTTAAGTGGCTTTGCTTATTCATTGTAGATACTTTCATTTATTCAAGCAAAGACTCTTCCTTAGACATTAAGAGTTATTTCTTACAGTTTTGTGTATATGGTTTTGTTTTATGAAGCAAGTTATCTAGTTTTTGATTCTCCAGTGTTAGCTTATTCAGAAGCTCGGCCTGTATTATTAGCTTAAGATTTAGCTGGGCACCTTGGCACACACCTGGAGTCACAGTTTCTGGGTGGGCTGAGACAGAAGGATTTCTTGAGCTCAGGAGTTTGCGTTCAACTTGGGCAAGATAGTGAGTCCCTGTTTAGAGTCAGTTTAAATCAGTCCACTTAACAGAATACAGATGTTACGTAATCTTGAGAAATGCTAGGTTTTTTCAAATATAATTTATTTTAAGAATCATAGAATATTACAGTTAGAAAAAAATTTAGAGAGCCTAAGTGCTTTAAAGACTTCTGACCCAGCCGTGAGTCCTGGTTATATATTTTTTTTAATAGCAGTTTTGTAAAGTTAAATTTAGTGCTGAGCTGGTCTTAAGACATTTGACATGGTATTAAACAGGCTGTTAAAAATTGGATATTCTGGCTTAAACAGTATTTGTGGGGAGATAGATTTTATTTAAATGTAATCATATTGGCTTATCTCAAATTATCATTTGGAGTCATTTGAACTAGAGTAATGTGCACTGGAATGTCTGTTCAGACATTCCTCTCACTTTTCTTGGTGTTCTTGGTCTCTTCTTTAGGCTATGGTCTCCCAGACGATATTGTAATAGAGAAGAGGGGTAAAGGAGACACTTTTGTGGATTGCACAGGTGTGGATATTAAAATTTCAAGCATAAAATTTGTTCAGCATGACGCAGTAGAAGGAATCTTAAGTAAGTATCTGAATGTTTGGTGTATTATTTGATCTAGGCTCTGAAAGAAAACTACTTTCTGTGGAGGATAGAATGTAATGAAATACCAGTTTTGAGTACAGAGAAGACTGATTATGTATATTGAGTACAAAAAAGGCTGATTATGTATATAGAGTAATGATTTAGGGAGCCTGCTCTAAAGTGAGAAATAGTTTAGCCTATACTTGAAACTTTGTTAATCTAATAATGTTTTCTTTTTTGTGTGTGATTCATTTTTTAATTCTCATAGTATGATCTGTATTCTTTATATTTAGTTTAACAGTAGACCTACTAGCTACTTTCATGTAATTGCTATGGTTTGGATATGGTTCATGTGCTAGAATCTTGGTCCCCACCGTGGTGGTGATACTGAGTTGGTAGGACCTTGAAGATGTGGGGCCTAGTGAGAGGTAATTAAGACACAGGGCTCCCCCCTCACGAATGGATTAGTGCAGGTCTCAAAGGAGTGGAGCAGTTCTGAGAGTGGGTTGTTAGAGAGATCCTGGCCCTTCCCCACTCTTCCTTGTTGCTACATGAGCTCTTTTCTACCTATAGTTGTTTTCCTATATGTGTCTCCATGTTGTGAGGCAGTCAAGGGTGTCTTGCTAGACACCAGGCTTTTTGAACTTTCCACCTGCCAGAATCATGGGCCAAAGAAACTATTTGTGTGTGTGTTACTGGGGATTAAACCCAGGACTTTCACACTGAGCTATAGGCTCAGCCCTTTTTTTATTTTTAATTTTGAGACAGGTCTTACAGAGTAGCTCAGTTCCCTAGGCTGGGCTTGAATTTGTAATCCTCTTCCCTCATCTTGCCAGAGTGCTGGGATTATAGGCATTTGCCATGATGTCTGACTATATGCCTTTTCTTTTTTGGGGGATGGGTGCTAGGGATCAAACTCAAGGCAAGTGCTAGGTAAGTGCTCTACCCAAACCCTATATGTCTTTTTTAATCCATCAGTGCAGCATCAGGTATTTTGTTATGGCAATACAGAACAGACTAAGACACATTGTTGTAATATTTTTTTCCTGAGATTTGTATTTCTTATTTTGGGGGGCGCTTTTTTTTCCTCTCTTTCTTTGGGGGGCTGCTGGGGATTGAACTCAGGGCCTTGTGCTTGCCAGGCAAGCACTCTGCTGCTGAGGTGAATCCTCAGCCCCTTTTCTCCCTCTTAAGATACTTAGCAAAGTAACTGTTTTATGCATATAGATAGATAGACAGACCCACATATGTGTGTAAATATATGTATTATACATCTCTGTAAATTTATTTTTGTAATGAATAAATGCCTTTGCATTTCTGAAGTTAAAAAAATTTTTTTTGGTGGTACTGGGTAGGGGTTGACTGAACCCAGACCCTTTATACTGAGCTACATCCCTAAGCTGTTTTTTTTCCTTTTTGAGACAGGACCTACTAAGTCAATAGGTTAACCAGGCTTGGGGGTTGAAATTGATATTCCTGCCTCAGACTTTCAGAGTGCTGGGGTTACACCTGTGTGCTGCTGTAAAAAGTCATTCTTTTTAAAGAATGTTGCCTTTAGATTTTAGAAAATAAAATAGTCATTTTAAAATATTTTTTGAGTTTGTAATTCAGAGAATAAAGTTTAAATCATAACTCTTATTTTGTTATTACTGTATGTTTTGATATATGGCACTTACATTTTTGGGGGAATTGTTACATATCTGTATCATATCTTGATCATATTTATTTCCCTTCCCCTCCTTTCCCTCCGCTTTCACCTTTCCCATATCCTCTTGCCATTTCCACAGGTTCTACCTCTTTGTATCTTACCCACTCTTATTTTAGAGTAATAAAAAGTCTATCTTTTCTTATTCTCTTTGGAGTACTTATATTTTGGGGGTCTCGTATTAGAGAAACCATGTAATATTCAACCTGTGTCTAATATTTCACTTAATATTATGTTCTAAAAGTCCATCCCTTTTTGTACAAATAACTCAAATTCATACTTCTTTTTGTCTGAGTAGTACTCCATTGTGCATATATACCACACTTTATCTATTCATCTGTTGATGAGCATATAGGCTATTTCTGTGATTTGGCTATTTTGTGAGTTGCTGTGCTATAAACATGGGTATGCATATATCACTGTAATACTATTACTTTAGCTGTTTGGGGAAGATATCCAGAGAAGTACAGCTGGGGCAAATGGAATTTTTATTTTTAGTTTTTTAAGGAATCTCGATACTGATTTCCATACTGGTTTACGCTCTCACCTGCAATGTACAGGGATTCCTTTTTCCCCACAACCTTAGCAGTATTTGGTTTTTTCGAGTCCTTGAAAATAGCCATTCTTACTGTAATATGGCAGGTTGTTGGTGTTTTTTTGATTTGTATTTTTTTAATGACCAAAAATGCTCAACATTTATTCATGTATTTATTGGCCATTTGTTATTTCTTCTGAGAAGTGCCTATTTCAGTTGCCCATTTTTTGATTGAATCTTTTATTTTGGGGGTGTTTATTATTATTTTTTGAACTTTTAAAATATTCTAGATGTTAGTTCTCTGAGGAATAACTTGGAAAAAGTTTTTCCCATTCTGTAGGTTGTCTCTTCACTCTGTTCATTGTTTGTTTTCATTGCTGTGCAAAAGCTGTTTTATTTGAACCAAGAGATTGGGGTAGAGGGAGCTGGGTATTAAAAGAGTTAAGATGTATTATATACATGTACCAACTTTCCACAAAGAATATAAATCATTATGTACTGTAAACATGTACTAATAAAAACTTTAATTTGATATATTCCACATATAAGATCCAGATTCATTCTTTTGTATATTGATAACAAATTTTCCGAACACCATTTGTTAAAGAAGCTATGTTTTGCTCCAGCGTATATTATAGGCCTCTTTTTCTAAAACCATGTGGCTGAAGATTCTTGGTGTGTTTCTGTATTCTCTGTTCCATTCCATTGGTCAATGTATCTCTTTTTGTGCTAGTACCATGCTGTTCGTATTACTGTAACTTTATAGTATAATTTGAAGTCTGGGAATGTAATGCCTCCTGCCTTACTCTTGTTCTTAGGGTTAGTTTGGCTATACTTGGTCTCTTATGGTTCCATGTAAATTTTAGAATTGTTTTTTTCTAGTTCTGTAAAAAAAAAAAAAGCTGATGGTATTTTGATTGGTAATACATTAAATCTGTATGTTATTTTTGATATTGGTTCTGCCTGAGAACAGGGGATATCTTCAAATTTTGTAATGTCCTCTTCAGTCTCTAGTTTTTGTTACAGAGGTCTCTCACTTCCTCGTGTAGGTTAATTCCTAGATACTTTGTTTTTGAGGTTACTGTGAGTGGGATTGTTTTTCTGATTTCTTTTCAGTGGAATCATTCTCCATGTATTGGAATGCTATTGATTTTTGTGTGTTTATTTTGTATCCTACCACTTTGCTAATTTTATTAGTTTAAGCTATCTTCTGGTGGTGGAGTTTTCAGTCTTCAATCTTCTATCTTGTCACCTGCAAACAAGAATATTTTAACTTCTTCCCTTCCTATTCGAATCCCTTTTCTTTCTTTCTTTTTCCTAATTGAGGTGGCTAAATTTTGAGTACTTTTGAACAGGAGCGGTGAGACTGTATTCAGTCATCTTGTTCCAGATTTTAGTGGGGGTGCTTGTCCTTGGTTCTGTTTAATGTGGTGTATTGCAGTTATTGATTTGCATATGTTGAACCTCCC
Source organism: Hystrix cristata (assembly GCA_004026905.1). Taxonomy (NCBI): domain Eukaryota; kingdom Metazoa; phylum Chordata; class Mammalia; order Rodentia; family Hystricidae; genus Hystrix; species Hystrix cristata. The sequence goes on from PVJO010024967.1 coordinate 6,404, forward strand.
ACCTCCCTGGGATGAATCTTACTTGGTCATGCTGTATAATCTTTTGGTGGTTCGCTGCATTCTATTTGCCAGTAACTTATTTAAAATTTTTGTATCTGTGGTCGTGAAGGAGATTGGCCTGTAGCGCTCTTTTTGGTTGGATCCTTTTCTGTTTTTGGTGTCAGGGTAATGCTTGCTTCCAGGAATGACTTTACGGGTACTGCTTCCTTTTCAATTTCATTAAAGAGTTTGAGGAGTAGTGGCATTAGATCTTCTCTAAATTTCTTATAGAGTTCAGCAGTGAATACGTGAGGACCTGGGCTTTTCTTTCTTGGTAGTTGTTTTTTTTTTTTTTTTTTTTTTTTTTTTTTTTTTTTTTTTTTTTTTTTTTTTTTTTTTTTTTTTTTTTTTTTTTTTTTTCAGTTTCATTGACTTGGATATTGGATTTTTCAGAATTTTTATATCTTCTTGATTCAGCTTGGGTAATTCATCTGTATCTAGGGATCTATGAGTTTCTTCTGAATTTGCCATATTAGAGTACAAGTTCTCAAAGTAGGTGCTGATGATTTGGATTTCTGCAAGATCTCTTGTGATTTCACCCTTTTAATTCCTAATTATGTGGATTTGGGCCCTTTTTATGCTTAAAAAAAAAAGACAGGCTAAGGGTTTGTCCTTTGTCCATTTTTAACCTTTCAAAGAACCAACTCTTTGATTCATTGATTATATTTCTTTTTTGAGGGGGGTGCTGGAGGTTAAACTCAGGGCCTTGCACTTGCCAGGCAAGCGCTCTACCACTGAGCTAAATTCCCCAACCCCCTATTGTTTTCTTAGTCTCTGCCCTGATCTTTAAAATTCAGTCCCCTTTGTGCATTTTGGGTTTAACTTGTTCTTCTTTTTCTAGAACCTTGAGGGTCAGCATTAGGTTATTTACTTGAGTTTGCTCTGCTTTTCTGATGTGGGAATTCACCACTCTAAATTCCCCTCATAGGACTGCTTTCTTTTTTCCCCCTAAGTTCTCCCAGTGAGGAAAGAGTTAAGACAGGAGGGCAGTGGAGGGTGGTTGCTAGGCTAGACTTGACTTCTTCTCTCAGGGGATTAGAACCTTTCAAGATATTTTGTTTGCTGGACCTGTTCTGTAAGCAGTGTTGGTATCAAGGAGCAGCCAAGGTTCCCTTTCTAATTAGCCCTGATACTGGAATTTATCTGGTGGGTTTCTCCTTTATATTACCTTTCCATATTTGGCACCCTGTTTTCAAGTACCTCTGCTTCCTTGTGTGCATCTTGTTGAGTATTCCATTAGCACCACTGCCTCTAGTCAGCCATGGTGGACTCTCCCTAAATGGTAGCTCTTGAGAAATACTTAAGACTGACTATGTGTAATGTCAGTTGTAGGGCATTTGTAATATTGGAACAGGCATGTTACTTCTTAAAGCTGACCTGCTTTTGTCATAGTTATTCACCGTGGCAAGACTACAGTGGAAAACTGTGTACTGCAGTGTGAAACTACAGGAGTCACAGTACGAACATCAGCAGAATTTGTAATGAAGAACTCGGATTTATATGGTGCCAAGGTATGATAATCTTTTGTCTCTTGGGGTAGGTAATTATTGGGATTAAGAAATAAATAAGTAAATAATCAGAATGTGGATGCATACTTTTATTCTCTTTAAAGAAGTTCAGACATTTATCTCTACTTTCTGCAAAAATCTTGCCACTAGGAGCACAAGAGCACTACAGCATTTAAAAAATAGATTAACAAGAGAAATAATAAATCTCATAATTTCTCACTGTTTTATTTTGAGAAGTTTAGACCCTAAGAATTACACCTTTGTAGACAATTTTTAACAACTGAAGCTCAGTCTCTTTTTAAAAAGTTTTTTAATATTGAAGTAATTGTATATTTACATGCTCTTATTAGAAATAGTACAGAGAGACCCTGTATATATAACTTTTGCCAGTTCGCTGTAGTAGTATCATCTTGTAAAACTATAGGACAATGTTGTAAAAGGATAATGACATTGATTCAATCAAGGTGAGGAATATTTGTACCATCCCAAGGATCTCTCATGTTGCCATTTTATAGCCAAACCTGCTTATCTATCCCATCAGCCTCTTAACTTTTGGCAAACTCTCATTTATTATCTATTTCTATTATTTCACCATTTCGAGGATGTTACATAAATGGAATTACACAGTATGTAATTTTTCAGGATTGCCTTTTTTCATGTGGCACAATTCTCTGGAGCTTCAGTCACATTGTTGATGTGTCAATACTTTGTTCTTTTATTGTTTAGTCCAAGTTGTAGTTATTTGTTTGTTTATTCAGCTATTGAAAAACAGATTTTTTTCTAATTTTTGTATTGTGGACTTGATGAAGAATATTTACATAAACTAGTCAACCTCATATTTCATGGTGAAATACTGAATAAGTTTCTCCTAATATAAAGAACAAGGTAGGGCTGGGTGTTGTGGTACATACCTGTGATCCCAGCACTTGGGAGCCTGAGGCAGGAGGCTCGTGAGTTTGAGGCCAGCCTGGACTACATAGTGAGTTCAACGCCAGCCAGAACTACATAGTGAGAATGTCTGTTCTCATCACCATTATTCAACATAGGGCTAAAAGTTCCAGCCAGTGCAATAAGGCAAGAGAAGGAAACAAAAGGTGTACAGAGTGGAAAGGAAGAAAAAACTGCCCGTATTTATAGGCAATATGATTGCTCATACAGAAAATCCTGAAAAATCTTCAAACTCACTCCTGGTTCCAAAATTTCCATTTGATTCTGTATGTCTTCTATTTCTTTCACTTTCTTTTGTTTGGAGTATGTTTATAATTGCTCATTGAAGCACTTTTATCATGGTTGCTTTGGAGTTATTGTCAGCTAATTCTCACATCTTGGATATATTGGTTTTAGTGTTTATTGATTATTTAGTTTGCCATCGTCCTCATTCTTGGTGTGACAAGTGATTTTTTTTTTTTTTTTTTTGTGGTGCCGGGGATCGAACTCAGGCCCTCGTGCTTGCAAGGCAAGCACTCTAATCACTGAGCTAAATCCCCAGCCCTCAAGTGATTTTTTTAATTGAAACGGTTTCATATTAATTATGAGAGCCCAGGTCTTCTGTTTTAATTGGGCTTCTCTGACACACTGCAGGAGGGGATAGAGTGAGGGGTCAGTACCACCTTGTTATACCAAGTCAGAATTCCCACAAGATACATCGTTGATACTCCAGTTGGATGTAACAAGATGCTGTTTGTTACTTGTGGATTGAGGTGGGAGTTCCAGCTTGCTTTGTGGTCTCCATTGAGACTGTTATATATGAAGGTGATCTTGTTGCCACTAGGCAATGGTACAAGTCCTGATTCTCCTCTAGTTCAGCTCTGATTCCACCTGAGTGAGGAGGGTGACTTCTCATCACTGCCACGTGGGAGTACAAGTCTAGGCTGTTCTTATAGTCTGTGCTGATGCAGCTGGGCTTTGTTACTGCCCTGTGTGGTTGAACGTTCTGGCTCCTTGCTTGGACTTCTCTGATGCCAGTTAGTGGGTGTGTTCAGTCACCTGGATAGCCTTGAGACCTGGCTTTTCCTCTAACTTTTGCTGGCCTGAGTTGGGATAGTCCTAGGCTTTATTTTCCTTACGGTATTTGGCTAGAATAGAGTTGTTAGTGTCTAAAAGTTTTCGGTACTGGTAGAGTCATGGGTCTGTACTTAATGATATGGGTATGTTCTGAGAAATTTGTTAGGTGATTTTGGTGTTAGGAAATTTTTAAAAACTTTTTTACAGTTTGTTAGCTTAGTGTGCACATATGGTCCATTCATATGTACAATTGGAAATGATAATAAATAATAACAAATGTTTTCCGATGGTATATTTCTACTAGTAAAAGAACCTAAGATACATGTAAGTAGGTATGTCATAAGTGGCTATAGCAACTCTTCTTCATGTATGATATCATAAATTGAATTATTCAAAATAGGTTTTTAAATAACTGTAGAGGTTTGAGTGAATCACTTTTGTTTTCCAAAGTGCCTGGCATAGCATTAGGAAATAACTCATTATTGTTACTTTTTTGTTGGTACTGTGAGACAGTGTGAGAGAACTGGATCATCTGTGGGTCTTTTCGTCATTCTGTATAATGAAAAGCTTGAGTTAGCTGCCAATTTTTATGTTATAGTAGTATTAGAGGTACTTGTTAACTGATGGAAGTTAGATATTTTAACGTGGCTTAATTTTTTTAAACATGGGTCTTGTTTCTATCTTCAAATTACAGTGATTTACTAGACTCATTGTTTTCCAACTAATTGAGTATCTGTGACCATCGAATGGTCATTTAGAATAAGTACATCTTCCAACAAAATTGTTAAATGAGTTTTTGGGAGAACTAATTTGTCTAAAATGAAAGTAGAGTAAGAATTGTGTGACATTCCTAGTCACGCTTTATATATGTATGAGTGTATATGTATCTGTGTGAGTGTGTATGTGTGTGTTTTTTGAGAGTGATAAGTGATCTACAACTTGCTGGAAATCAGTTAAATGAAAATGTTGATTAGAAATACCTGATAAAGTAATCTGTAAAACACTTTAGCTAAGTACTACATTTGTACTGTGTTAAAGACTAAGACGAGATTATAATAAATGTTTTATAGTCCTGCCTTTTAAAAACCGGTTGTCATTACCTTGTATTATTAACTTATAGGGGGCTGGTTTAGAAATATATCCTGGGAGTAAGTGTATCTTGAGTGACAATGGGATTCATCACTGCAAGGAGGGGATCCTCATTAAGGTGAGCATTGTCTGAAACACATCCTTTCAAAAGGTTAGAATGACTGGGGCTGGTGGTACATGCCTGTAATCCTAGCACCTAGTAGGCTGAGGCTGGAGGATTACTGAGAGTTCAGGGCTAGCCTGGACCGCATAGTGAGACCCCATTAAAAAAAACAAAACAAAACAAAACAAAACTGAAAAGGTTAGAATGTTTTCAAGTAAGAAATGATGTTTTATTAAATTCCTATGTTGGGCATCTGTTGTTTCTAGTTTTGACAAGAATAAACAATAGTATAGATTTTAATAATATCAGTCATTGGCAATTGAACTTTTTTATGAGAATGTTTCACTGCCTTTAGATCTGCAGAAATGACAGGAGTGGTATATCACTGAGAGCTCAGCTACAACATATTAATAAGCATAGCTTTTCTACTTTATTGTTAGAATAGTGTAAAAAAGGTGATTTTTAAAGCAAGCAATGTTGTGTGTGACAGTTCCTTAAGACATTTGTTTTCAATGTCACAGGACTTCTTGGATGAACATTATGATATTCCCAAAATATCCATGGTAAATAATGTCATACATAATAATGAAGGTTATGGTGTTGTTTTGGTGAAACCTACAATTTTCTGTGACCTGAAAGAAAATGACCAAGATAAAACTGAAGGTATGCTGTATTTAGCATTTTTTAAATATAAAAACCTGATCTAATTTACTTTATTTCAGCACTAAATTCTGATTAGGACCTGAGCCTTTCTTCCTTAAAAATATTCCTGGAACATGCTTGGACATGAAGAAAAGAGAAACAAGGTCATAATATTATAGAATCTTAGAATGAAAGACATTTTTTAAAAAGGACATTTTCAAGGTCAACAAGTTCAACTCTTCATTCAGAATCTTGATATTGTGTTTCTTTGGGCTTGCAGTTCCCTTCTTCCCATGCTTGGCTTTCTATAAGTGTATAGAGTAAGGATTGGTGTGTGATAAGAATGGTGGCTCCTGCTGACGTTTGTTAAGGACACAGGCAGTGAAGTGAATTTGCCGGGTTAAGGGCTGTGTTTCCAGGAGGGGTTACTGGAGTTTGCCCCTGTTTCTCACTGGCAGAAGTGCTTCCCTGTTACCTGCCTTTCTTGGCAGCAAAGGTGAGCTAGTTAGATATTATTGAATTTCAGACTTTAACGCAGATCATTATTAAATCAGTCATAGAGGAGTGAACATTGATGTGGGTATAGAAAGTTTAAAGATTACTCCTTCTCTTCTTTCAGGGTTATATCTGTAGAACTTTTATCTCCTCATAGGTCTCATAGAATGGAATTAAGATAGGTGGGCAGGACTCTTATCTGAAAGCTCTGATGGAAGAATCTCCTTTCATACTCATTCACTGGCAAAATCTATTCCTTTAGGTTGTAGGACCAAGGTTTCCATTTTCTTGTTGGCTGGGAATCATGCTCAGTTCTGTCCAGTGGGACTATCTACCTCAGCAACAGATAATCTCCCTCACAGTGAATGTCTGTGATTTACTCTTCTGCAGTCAGCTGGATAAAACTGTTTAATAAGCATGGCAAAACTAGAATGCAACATGCTTTTACCATTTAACAATCATGAAAATACTGCCAGGGCATGGGGAATCTTAGGGCTCATCCAGAATTTGCTGTTCGTTTAAGGAACGTAGCTCCTAATGCAGAACTTAGCAGATAATAAATACTGAGGAAATGTCTGTTGAATGAATGAGATTCTAAGATGAAAAAGGTAAGCAGAGTTTAAAACATGAAGATTGTTGAGACCTATGGCAAGAATTTTAGATAGAGCTGGAATCCTTGACAGAAAAGCTTGAAAGTGCTAATAAACTGTGTAGAAATACGTTTTCGTTTGGTTAGCCTAGATGTTTAACCATATCTGTTACAATTTGTTTCTCCAGAAAATAAAGCAATTAAGATTCAGACAAGTGGAGAGGCAGGTGCAGCTGGAAGAGTGGATCTAGAGGAGCTGATTCACTGTGGAACTGACAAGATGGAGATTTATGAAAGAGTTGCTGACCTTTCTGAGCAAGTTGAGGGAAATTGTGAAATTATAAATGAACTAGTTGCTGCCTCCACACAGAAAGGCCAGATGAAGAAGAAAAGGTTGAGTGAACTGGGGATCACACAAGCTGATGATAACTTAATGTCACAGGAAATGTTTGTTACAATTGTGGGGAACCAATTTAAGTGGAATGGGAAAGGGAGTTTTGGCACATTTCTTTTCTGACCCTAGTAATGTAAATAGCTAACAAAATGTTGGATTTTGCACATGCTGCCCTAAGAATCACTGCTGCTCATGTAGTTTGCTTCATGTCTATATTTGATATGTTTGGTTGGGCTTGAATGAAATGTAGATTTATTTCTATCTGCAAGTATTGCACATAAGCAGTTCTTTAAAAAAAAGGTCATAAAAATACGTAAAACAAAAATAATTGGAGGTTTTTTTTATCTAGAATATCTTGCTTTCTTAAATATCTGCTTCTTTCATCTTAAGCCTAACTTTCTAGTATAAATGCACTTTAATCTTGCACTTAAAGAGGAGGAAGGGGGGCAGCAAATGCAGGACAAGGACATAAAAGTGCAGTAGGTGCCGCATGTGTAGTGTTCTTCTGGAACTGGTCTTTTTAGCTCAATTACAGCCAGACTGATTTTCATACTGTATTTGTATACTTGTCTTAAAGGAAAAGCTTTTATAATTAGGCAGTTATACACCTAATCAGACTTATTATTGAGAATTTGAGTGTGACACATTTTTATGTCATCAAAATAGCAATGGATAGTTTGAAACAAATAAAATGTGTTGTTTGGAGTCAGTGTGTACATAGGACACTTCTGCTATTGAATATAGATGATTAAAAAGTATTTTTCTTTCATTATAACAGTATTCTGGTCATATATATTATAAAGTCAAAATGATTACCTATGAGCCTGTATGAGCTATGTATTCTTGGTATCTCATACTATAAAACTTAGCTTTTAAACATACTTTTAAAAAGCTATGTGACATTAATATGTGTACTAATTAAGATTACAGAAATGAAATAATAAAATTGAATCTTGTTATATATTTCCAAACCCACTGTGGGCCAGAGTGCTAGTGTAGTGCATATGTGTATCTCACATAATGGTTTGGTATCTTTTTAGTGTTTCAGAAAGAATGTTACGTTTTTTTTCCCCCTTCAGTATTGTTACATTTGTTTCTTAAATTTGAATAGATCATAACTTTTATTTTTCAGATGTTACTAAGTATTGAAGGATTTTTGTTAAATTTATTGTTTGACCATTGAAAAGTATTTCGCTTTTACTTTTTTAAAACCATTTCAAGGTTTAAAACATAACGCTGATAAGTTCTGCTTTAGCCAAATACTGATTTGAAAACGATTTATTCAACTTTTTTTTTGTTTTTCCAATTGAATTTCCACTTATATCTTAGAATTTGTTTTGTGTATTCTTTCTTAACTTACTCGAGCATCAAGAGATTATTTGGCTATGTAAAAAAAGTTAATACCTTTCTTTTTCTTTTTTAGAATATTAGTCTTTCAGATTTCATTTTACTTCTCTTTATATTTATATTAACTTAATATAAATATATATTAATGTAAAAGTTTATATTAATTTTTATTCACGTGATCAATTAGGAACAAGTCCTGATGTGCTCTTCTTTGAGTTAGAGCACGTTTTGCCTCGATGAATAGATAAACAGCTCAGATGACTTAGTGTAGGAGTGGAGAGAAGCCCTCTTGGGGTTGTGGGTTTGACTTTTGAGATAAAAATACTGATGTAGTAAAAAGACAGTCCTTTATGTTGATTGAGTTGCCAAGTGTTCTGTCTTTTGGTCTACTCTTGGTGTGACCTTGATTTTTTCTGGTAACAAAATTTGTACCCTGATTTGAGAGTGCTTTCATTATTTGAACTTCTTTAGAAGTATTTCTCTTCTTCAGTTTCTTGTTCTCTTATGGCACCTTAGATATAAATGTAAATGTATTTCCAAAAACTGCTGAGAGATCATTCACTCTCAAGTATCTGTGAGGTGAGATCACAACATGTGTGAATGTTTAAATTCAAAAGAATTATTATAACAAAAGACATTGCCATTAAGTACCCTCAAGATATACCCCTTTGCTTTGAACACCTTATCCCATCATTCTTGCCACTTTGTAAGGCAGGTCTGGAAGTCCTCTTTTGTGTCTTTACAAGGTGTGGTCAAAAATACAGTGAATGTTGCTTCTAACTGAGATTCAGTGCAAGGCAGACTCATAAAAACATTAAGGTATGTCCACATCTACTGGATCTGGCATGGTGCACCTTTTTGCTCTTCCCCTAAGTCAGAATGACCATGGAAGGTAAATGCTTTAAATAGATTCAGAACATAGAGGCATCAATGGCAATGCAACTGGGCCCTTAAGTGTATTTGAATCAAGGGGGAATATTTTGAGAGACATTAATGGCAAGTGTGTCTTACTGTAACACAATTTTTTAATTTAGATATTCTCCATATGTTTAGATCATATCATGTATATTCCATTTTTTCTGGACTATAAGGATGGTGAAATACTTTCTATTTGGCTCTTCAGAGAGGTAGAGAAAGCTATCTAATAAACACTGATAAACACTTAGGTGTAATTCCATTTATGTTTCCTCATAATTTAATTTGCTGTTATTATTTCTATTTCTTTGTAGGAAAAATATTCCATAGTGGGTTGAGGATTTAGGTCACTGGTAGAGTGCTTGCCTAGCAAGTGCAGAGCCCTGAGTTCGATCCCCAGCACCCCCCATAAAAAGAAAATTCCACATGCTTATTTGGAAATTAAGTCGGAATGAACTTGATTAGGCATCGATGCAAATGTTAATGCATTGCATTTAATTTCATATCATTTTATTCTGTGATTTAAAAAATTATGTATATGTAAGTTTTTTGTTTATTGATTATACAGATTAATGGGTTTAATTTTGGCAGATTTGTACATCACATGACATACTTTGATCATTTTTATCCTATAAAAATTTTAAAAGTCTTAATTGTGTAAAAGTGAAGATTTTTTCCTCCAATTCTTATTATTAATCAAAAAATTAAAGTAACAAAAAGCATGGTATAGTAATGCTCTGAAAACTGCTATTTCCCTTAACATATCGTGGAAATCTATGTATGTACATATAGATCTACCTCGTTCTCTTGATGGTTGTATTACACTCCATTGCCAGAATCCTTTCAGTTATAGAAACTCAACTCAGACAGGCTTGTGAAGCTTTTGGATCAAAGTCTAAGGAGGAGGGGAAATTTTTTGTATACTTGTGTGGATCCATACTTACAGTTCTAATTTCCTTGGTGCTGACTTCATTCTCAGGTTAACTTTTTCGATATGGTGGCAAAGGTGGCCTCTACCAGGCTCAGTTTTTATGGACTCAAGAGGAGGGAGAAGCCAAGTGTGGTGGCATATGCCTGTAATCCCAGCACTTGGGAGGCTGAGGCAGGAGTATCACCATGAGTTTGAGGCCAGCCTGAGTTACCTATAGTGAGACCCTGTCTCAAAAACAAAGCAAAACAAAACAAACAACCCTCTGCAAAAAAAAGTGAAAAAGAGGAGGGAGAGACACTTTCCTTCTAGTTTCTGACTGGTCCTGTCTGTGTATTGTCATTGTTCTTTGAGTAGTCATCACTAAACAGAGATAGAAAAGAAAAAATATAAAGATAACAGGAATGGAGCTACAGTGGTAGGTTTGTGCTTTTTGTTAATTGGTTCCAAGGGATGTGATAAGTACTAAGCAAATTGTTTTGGCTGGAAAGGGTGGTGAGTCATGAGACAGTCAACATGGACAAGTGTGTGTGTCGAGCACCAAATGACAGGTACTGGGGCAAGATTTTTGCATTAAAATGCATCAAGTACCAATTAGAGATGTTTCAAAGTAGTTGAGTACCAAGATATGACTTGACTATACCTATTCTCATTGAATAGCACTTCTCCCCATGTAGAAATAGGGAGTTTGTGGATGACTTGCCTTCCAGGTGATGAGAGGGAAGGTTCCAGAGGAAAAGGGAGTTCTGTTTCTAGAAGAAAATAAAAAGGCTCCTTTCAGGCAAAACCATGGAAGTCTGGTATACTTACATGAATCAACCTATTCTCTTGTCTCCAGGTTTCTGAGTTTTCATTATTACAGTAATTATCTAGAAAGGATGCTCAGTATAACACTTCTGACTTCTCTAAGATTTTCTGTGGTTGGATATCAGTTGCAAATTGGATTGAAGGTTGTCGATTTAGACTTTTGACAACTTTTGCTAGAGTGTCTAAAACAGTGAGCCCAGTTTACACTCCTACCAAGAGTATATGGGAGTGAGTTTGCCATATTCTTATAACACCAAATGTCCATGTAAAAACGGCTTCTCTCATGAGTAAAAAAAAACCTTTTATTTGTATTTATTTGATTACTGTTTTTTGATATGATTATTTTATCATCTATATTGATACATTTGTTTATTGGAAATTGAGATCTCATATCTTTTTTTTTTTTTAACGAAAAGCAAACTTCTGTATTGTACATGGTACAGAATATAACACAGCTTGGCAGAATATGTCCAACCCTGTGCAGGGGGAAATATTTCAAATCGACCAGCAGGTTAAAGCCTTTCTGCACTGTAGATTTTCCACACTCTGGAATAGAAACAAATGAACCAACCCCCAAAATCTCTGAAAGAAGAAACCCTCTGGGAGGTACATGAGTCCAATGGGAATGCAATGGTTCTGCCTCCATCCTGTGTCTGTGAGCACAGGCCCTGAGATTTAATATCTTTTGCCTGTCCTTTTATTTGACTTTGTTGTTGAGTTATAGGAGTTTTATATAATGTCTTTTAACCTTTAATATGAAAACTGTGTGTGTGTTTGTACATACACTTGTAATCTTCTCTTCCCTCTGTACCCACCCCATACCACAATTTGCTGATTTTCGTATCTTTTATATAAAATCGTGTAGTATTGGCATATAACCTACACATGTGATCCTATTAACTTTTTGTTTGTTTTTGTCTTGTTTTTTGAGACAGGGTCTCACTGTGTAGCCCAGGTTGGCCTGGACTCGAAGCAATCCTCCTGCCCCAGCCTCCTGAGTGGTGGGATTACAGGTGTGTACCACCACGCCTGGTGCCCATTTACTTTAATAGTCTACATTGCTTATGATACCTAATACAGTATAAGTAGTTATATGTATTGTTTATGGAATAATGACAAGAAAAATGTCTATGTGTTGTTACAAGTGAAATTTTTCTTGAATATTTTTGTTCTGAGGTGGCTTGAATCTGTGGTTGTGGAATATGTACATGAATATGGAAGGCCAAGTGTATATATAACATAAACTCATACTTGTGTAAATATTAATGAAAGTCATTTTGGGCTATCTGAGCTGCTTGTTTATAGTATTTTGTTTTGGTTAAGTTTTTAAAAATTATGAGTATATATGTTTGCAATGCATAATGACTACTTTCCCTGTGGGTATTAGGTACATATACATGACACATCTTAATTCTTCTTTATGTCTCCTTTCTCCTCACCTCTACCTCCTAGTCCCCCTTCCATTTGCAAAAGATCTGTCTCTGTTTCTTTTTTCTATCGCCCTTTTCCTGTTATCTGTGTTTTATTTTGCTCTTTATTTATACTTTACATTTTTAATATGAGAGAAACAATGTAACAATTAAGCTTGTGTATCTGATTTCACTTAAACTTGTGGTCTCAAAGTGCATCTATTTTCCTACAAATGACTCAAATTCAATCCTTTGTGGCAGAGTAGTATTTCATTATTATAAATACCACGTATTCTTTATCCATTTATTGACGGATGTATAGGCTTCTTCCAAGATTTAGCTATTATGAAATGTGCTGCTGTATACATTGGTATGCATATATCATTGTAATATGATGTCTAGCTATGTAGAAAGGGAATAGCTGAGTCAATTGGAATTTGTTTTTATTTATAATGGTTTTGTTGGTGTACATTCTCAGCAACAATGTAGAAGTGTTCCTATTTCACCACAACCTTGCCAGCATTTGTTATTTGACTTCTTGATGATTTTCATATGTTCTGGAATAGAGTGGAATCAGTGTTTTAATTTGCATTTTTCTAATGAGCAGTGATGTTGGACATTTTCATGTACTTAAAGGCCTTTACTCCTGAGAAATGTCTATTCATTTCGGTTGCCTGTTTTTTTTTTTTTTTTGAGGAGGGATCGAACTCAGAGCCTTGTGCCTGCTATGCAGGTGCTCTACCACTGAGCTAAATCCCCAACCCCTGGTTGCCTGTTTTTTGATTGGGTCTTTTATTTTGGTTGGGGGATGTAATATTTTGAATTCTTTATATGTTCTTGATATAAAAAGTGTCTCCATTCTTGGTTGGTTGTTTCCTTTGCTGTGCAGAAGCTTTTAAGTTGGATGAAAATTAAATGGGAATTTGTCGACTCGTTGTTTTCTCTTCTGTAATTGGAGTCCTGTTCAGAAGTTTTTGCCTATGCCTATGACTTCAAGAGTTTTACCTGTTTTAGCTTCCAGCAGGTTGTTTCTGTTTTAATGTTTAAAAATTTTGATCCCTTTTTATTTTAGTTTAGTACATGATTAGGTATGAATGTAGCTTCAGTCTTGTGGAAAACTTCAGCCAGTTTTCCTAGCACCATTCGATAAAGAAGCTGTCTTTCCTCTAGCTGAAAAGCTTTCTTGGTTACATATGCTATCTGGACACTTGAATTAAGTTCTTAAATTTGCCAGATCTCCATGGTTTTGGTGCTGATGTCACGTTGTCCATTTCAGCCTATCCGTGTGATGAGTGATTGCCAATGTAAGAGTGGCAGTGAAGTGGGGAAAGGATGTTTTTGAATTGCAAACTATCAGTGTTTTGCATACCTGTCTGCACACTTAGTTCAACATGTTATCTTTGACTAAGGTAAATGGCTTGGTTCCTAAAGGCACAAACTCCTTTTCATCCTATTTGTAATGATTCAGCGTCTTAATAGGAGATTAACATGTGTTATGACCATGTATGAAATAGCTCTGCACGCTCTGTACAAGTCCTTAGTTTGCCCTTTTTCAGCCATTGTGCATAATGGGTAATTTACCGTGACTGTGGGAGATACGTCAGAACGAGAAAGAGCATTTATTAATTGCCAGCTTGGATTATTTGGAACATGTTAACTGCCACAGGTCAGTGTTTTGAAAACACATTTGCTCCTTTTACCAACCTGTATAATAACCAGTTTGGTGACTTTGAGATTTTTTTTTTTTTTTTTTTTTTTGTGGGACTTTGAGATTTTATTAGAAATTGCTGAACAGCTTCTGTGAAACACAGGCTGTCGCAGCATGGAAAAGTTCTCTGTATACTCCATTCTCAAGTTTTCCAAATATGCATGGTTTTGGTTTCTGGTGTTAAATTCTCCATTTAACCCTCCCTGTTTAATGGGAAATTTATTGGAAATATGAGTGGTGTCAGAATTGTGAAAGAGCATTTTTAAATTGCAGAATGCTTTAGCTTGGAAATTGTGTCTGCACCCGATTCAACATATTAAAGTTGCCTCAGGCCAGTGGTTTGTTTCCTGAAAGCACATTCACCCTTTCAGGGAAAATGTATAATGACCCAGTTGCTGACGATGACATAGTCATTGCTCTACAGCTTTTGTGAAACATATTATCACAGCATATGTAAGTTCTCAAATGGGGGATGTCCATTGTTTTGGTGTTGGAGCCGTGTTTTTCTCAGTCTTTCTGTATACTGGGCAATGAATGTAGTGTGAATGAGAATGGCATTGGAATGTGAAAGAGCGTTTTTGAATTCAGACTGCCGCAGCTTGATACATGTATCTGTACACTCAGTACAGCGTGTTCAGTTTGCCTCAGGAGAAGGGTTGTCTCCACAGTCCATTCAGTTAATCATGTCTGCCATATACTCATGGTTTTGTCGCTGGTGCCACATTCTCTTCAGCCCTTTCTGTGTAATGAGCATTCACTGCCAATGTGAGAGTGGCATCAGAATGTGGAGAGAGCAGTTTTGAATTGCAGAGTAAACAGCCAGGGTCTTGTGCCTTCATAAATTCAGTATATTAAGATTTTCTCAGGTCAGTGGGTTTCTGAAATTATGTTCTTTCAGCCAACTGTGTAGTGACTAATTCACTGAATATGGACTTTATTAGAAAGCACTAGAGAGCTTTTGTGGAACGTATGCTCTCACAATGTGGGAAATGTCTGCACACTCCGTGCAAGTTTATGTGATTGTTAGAGGTACATGGTTTTGGTGCTGCAGTCACAGTCTCCTTTTCGGTCTATGTGTATAATGAAAATTATGCTGCCAATATAAGAGAGTGATGTCAAAATGGGGAAAGAGCATTTTGGAGTTGCAGAAACCACAACATGGCACATGTTTCTGCATTCTCAATTCCACATATTCAGTTTGCCCCAAGTCAGTGGTTGGTTCCTGAAGTCATAGTCTTTTTTTCTGCGTTCTTGCAGATTAGCTCATTGTTTAAACATGAGAGTTTCTTAGAATTTGCCAAACAGGTCTGTGAAATTCAAAATGTCACAGCATGGGACCCATGTCTATACATTCAAGTCTTAAATTTGCAGGTGTCCATAGTTTGTGTTGGGGTCACTTCCTGCTTTTTAGCCTCTATGTACAGTGAACGCTTTACTACAGAAACAAGATAGTGTGGTCTGAATGAGGAAAGAGCATTATCAAATTGCAGATTTGTACAGCCTGTGACATGTGTCTGCATTCTTGAGTCAACATATTTACTGTCCTGGGATCAGTGGTTTGGTCCTGAACTTACAGTTCCCACTTCAGCCTACGTGCGTAATGACCAACTGTCAGAATAGATTTTGTTAGGAATTGCTATGTAGCTTTAGTGACATGTGTGCTATCAAACCGTGGGATATGTCTCTGCACAGTCCATTCAGCTTCTCAGGGTTCCCAGATAGCTCTGGTTTTGGTGCTGGGGTCGCATTCTCTTCCTCAGCCTGTCTGTATAATGGGCAAATTACTCCAAACATAAGAGAGTGGCATCAAAATAGTGAGAGGGTTTTTGATATGCCAGCAGCTGGAAGCATGTGTGTGTACTCATCTTAAGTCTGCCTGAGGTCAGTCGTTTGCTTCCCAATGTCACATTCATCTTTCCAGCCTATCGTGTGATGGCCCATTGCTTGTAATGAGGGTTTAATGTTAATCGTTTAACGTCATGCTCTCAGAGCATGGAACATGTCTGTATGCTGCATACTACTTCATGGGTTTGCAGGGCATCCATAGTGTTGGTGCTGGAGTCACATTTCCTGTTTTAGCCTCCATGTACTGAGCAATTTACCACACATATAAGCAAGTGGCTTTGGAATGGGGAGAAAGCACATTTGCACACACACCAGCTGGGATTTGTTTTGACACATTCAGTTGAACATATTAAGAGCTCCTTTTGTCAGTGATTTGCTTTGTAAAGCCACATTTCGCTTTTTGGCTCTCCTCTATATGCAAGCATTCAAAGCTGTAGTTTCTTTTCGCAATTGCAAGGTGTACAGTGGGAAGTTTACTACAAATACAAGAGAGTGTGGTCTGAATGAAGAAAGGTGCATTTTATGAAATATTCTTTGCTCATTTCTGTGGGGAGTAAACTCCTATTAAATAACTAGGGCCCTAACCTGGACATGAAAGAGAGTTAAACTTCAAACTAGAATTTATGCTATGGAGACTTTACAGCAGTCTCACAGTCAGCTTTTCACAAGAGCAGAATAGCAATTTCTCAGAATAATTCATTCAGCATCACAACCTTATCTAACTTGGTCTCTGAAAATCAGTATTAGAAGCAGAGCTTCCAGAGACCACAGGCACATCAACTCCTGGTACATAATCTATACAAAATCATTCAAAGGATCTTCCGAGCGAGGCTTGAGCTTGCAGGTCAGGCGCTCCCGGCGCGGATCTGCGTTGGCTCCGCCCCCTCCCGGGAAAGACAGCTCCGGACTCCATCTTCGGAGCGAGGCTTGAGCTTGCAGGTCAGGCGCTCCCCGCGCGGACCTGCGTTGGCTCCGCCCCCTCCCGGGAAAGACAGCTCCGGACTCCATCTTCGGAGCGAGGCTTGAGCTTGCAGGTCAGGCCGCTTCCGGTAGGGATTTGCGCTGGCTTGGCCCGCGCACCGGCAGGTTGAACATCAAATAGGGTGGGGAAACACCTTGCACTGAAAGGATTGTTACCTCTCTCCCTCCGTGTGTTTTTTTTTTTTTTCTTTTTTTTTTCCTCTTCCTTTTCCCATTTCTCTTCGGATATAAGCCATCACTATCTGGTAAGGCCAATAATACCCACAGC
>PVJO010024968.1:0-23437 GCA_004026905.1 Hystrix cristata
GGCGGGGATAAAGATGGGAACGGGGGAGGGGCGGGGAACAGGGGAAGAGTTCGATTTGGGGAAGATAGAGACCTGGGTGACTGCGAATGGGGAGGTGTGGGGGTGGAGTGTGGGAACCAGAAGACTGGGTGAGGAGGATAGAATTTGATGGGGAAACGGAGTATCTTTTGGGAATCAACGGAGAAATGAGGGGATGAAAGTGGAAAGATTCGAAAAAAAGAATGAGAAATGATTGAGGCAGGGTGCAATGGAAGGATAGGAAATAGACGCAGGAAACTAGAAGACACAGAATTGGGTTAGGGAAGGAAATTAACTAAATGTTGAAAGAGTGAGAACGATGGACCAGGCGTCTCTGAGTGGGAGGAAAAGAAGGGGATGGAGGTTGTTAAAGTGTTCGAAGGAATGCCTTTTGTTCCTATATTTGTGTGTATTCTTGCCTTTTATTTCTAGTCTAGAGCTAGAGAAGCTAGTGGTTATGGTTGTGATTGTTGCGAAATGGGGGAGGTGTGTGTGTTACTGTTTTGAGGGAAGAAGAGATGTGTTTGTGTTATGGCAGGGAGACAGAGACCTGGTCATAATTTGATGGTTTGGTGAGAGAGTGAAGACTATTCCGATTTAAAGGGGGCAGGGGCAGCCATGTTTGCTGCCAGACACTGCAGTGTAAATAAATTCCTTTTCCTCTCCGACATCAGTGTGAATCTGGAAGGGACCAGCTTACATTGTTAACCCCCCTTCTTTCTATTCATGAACTCTTCCCTTACCTCTTGGGTCATTTACAATTATTCATATCCACCAAAGGAGATAGTGATGTTTTCCATCTTGTGTGTTTTGCTGTTCTCCCCTCTTTTCCCTCTTCTGGTTGCAAACAAGGCATACTGATGAACTGCAGCGTAAAATTTAACCCTTTTTGTAAATTTAAACTAAATTTTTTTTTAATCAGCTGAAGGAATTGTTACTACTCTCGTATTTCAAACGTGATCGGGAAACGACTTTTAAATATTGATTGGTTTCAAAAGCCTCAGAAGCAGTCAACATGTTTTCTGCAATTCTTTTAAGTAAACAAGGAAATTGCATCGCGTATTTTACTTGGGGCTGTGCTTTTGGCAAAGCACTGTGTGAGGGTGAGAAGATCTGCCTGTGTAGATTATCTGTTTGCTGTATTTTGAATGTTGGAAAATTAGAAACGTGTGTATTTAGAAATGATATTTCTGATAGCTCTCGCTTGTAGGTGGTGGGTGTGTTAAGGATAGTGCTTTATTTTTTTAATGAACTCTTTCTCCCACTTCTTCCCTTTGCTTTCACGTAGCAGTCTCTAAATGCCAGTTCAGCACAGTGCAGTGATCTATGAAGTAGGCATGTAGTTCTTAGAGCCTCATTGAGTTGCCAGTTTTTTGGTTTTTTGTTTAAGTCAGGTCACTCAGAGGAAAGCTACAGAGTAACTCTTTAATGTATTCAAATGTAACTACTTCTATGGTTAAAAAGTTTCTATTCTTTCGGCAGAAAGTGTGACATTTACAGTAGATGAATAGGTATTCGGTAGAGTCTGTTTTCTTTTCATACTGGAAGGAGTTAAAAATATATGCTCTTTTGTTTTTGTTTTATAATTGTCATGGGGGTAAGCAAACTTTAGCCCATCACGTTGATACTGAAACTGCTCTCTAATACCAGGAAGTCCTGTTGAAATTGTAATATGGTAGACTCAGTTCAGTTGTACTACATACTGTTTTCATCGGTCCTAATAGTAATGTCGTCTCTGTTGATATAGAGAATCTTAGATGTGTTCTTGGTTAGTTGGAAAAATTAAATTGAATCTTGATAGAGTGATACTTTCTGAGAGTAAGGATAAAGACTAAATTTATATAACGTGGAGTACTTTGACTCAATATTTAACCTGAATCTTTTGAAATTCTGAGAAAACAAGTTCCATTCAAAAATCTATTCAGTATGCTTTGTTGGAACTTGTTTATGGAGATTTCTTATTTATAGTTTCCATTCAATTGGCATGCTATTTGTAATTAGTTGGTAAATTATGTGTATTAACTACCAGTGCTATAATTTTTAGGAAAACGAGCAGTTATTGTATATTAAAATATTTAAAAAAAGTGTTGGAAGTTTGAATGAGCTGTCATGAATATTCTGACTCCTTGGACAAATGCACTCTTTAATTGATCAAATCGAATGAGTTTTGGATAAAGGAAATTGATTTTAAGCAAGATTGATGACCATGGGATCAACTATCAAATCTAATTCTATGGACAGTAGCTTCTGGAGTTTATAGTAATATTCATAATAATCACATTAATAGCTGCTAACATTTGCTATTCTCTTACAGTATGCTATGCTGGATGTCTTACATGTGTCATTTCCTCTCAGTAGTTTTATCAGTACTTTTAACGCCTTTTTACAGATGGAGAAACTGAGTTTAAGTAACTTAGTATCGTATAGTTATTAAGCATTTGAATAGTATTTGGACCCAGGTGTTTTCTACTTATGGAACTTGGGTGGGCAAACTTCTTTTTTTCCTTTCTCTTTCTCTCTTTCTTTTACTGGGATTGGACACACTTTTTCTTTCAGGTTTTTTTTCCTTTTGTTCGCTTTCCCTCCCTCTCTCTTCCTTCCTACCTATCTTTCTTTCTTCCTTTCTTCCATTCTTTCTTTCTTTCTTTTCTTTCTACTAGGATTTTAACTCAGGGTCTGATAAATACTAGGAAAGTGCTCTGCCACTGAGCTACATCCTTAACCCTTTTACTTTCTTTTTTTAAAAAAAATATGTGCATAGCACTTGCCCAGCAAGCCCAAGGCCCTGAGTTCGATCCCCAGCACCCCCCCAAAAAAAGTACGCTCATGTGTGTTATTGTTGTTGTGTGTGTGTCTTAAAATACATGTGAATGAGGTCATACTATCTGCATATTGCTTTTTTATTTTAATAGTTTGTCCAGGACGTCTTTTTTTATTAGCACATGGGACCTGCTTTTTTTTTAAGGGTCATAGAGTGTTCTATTGTTTGGGATATTAACATTTAGGTTAACAGGTTTTTGCAAGTGAAGTATTACAGTTGGTCCTGAATTACGTTCTTAGCAGTCTGTTTAAATGGAAGAGTCCAGCTACCTTATTTTACAAGAGAAAACTGAATCCTATAGAAGTTAAGTTCAAGGCTTTGATGACAAACCTGTTACTTGGATCTTTATACCACATCACATTACCTTTTTAGTGTGGAAGTATTTTGAGCTGCCCATGAAAACTAAAGTGAGGATGCTTACTCAGGATTAGGCACATTTAGGGCAGTGAGTTCAGGGATCTTTACAGATATCCACAGATGACATGGGTTTTGTTTGTTTTTTGTATTTTGTACACAGAGCATATGAATACAATATTTTTACATGCCTAAATGAACCCAATACTTTTATATCCTAAATGAACTGGCCCAAGTTATGTCGAAGTTTGAGTTTTGTTTAATGAAGTGATTTTTGGCAGGATTTTTTCTGTTTTAATAAAATTGTCAATGAGATAGGATAGCAATGAAAGGAAAAAAAAATCAGATCCAATCATGGTTGTGGAAAGAAAATAAGACACTTGTAAATTTTCAAACTCCAAGTCTTGTGCTTGCTAGGCAAGTGCTTTACCACTGAGCTAAATCCCCAACCCCAACACTTGTAAATTTAAAAAAATCAGCTGAAAATACCTAATTGAAAACAAAAAGTTAAAAAAACTTCACAGGCAATGTTGATTATTTTTAAATTATTTTTGCCTATCAAGAAAAAAATAGGTTATATAAATACATATTCATTGGGTCCTTTTTAAAACAAAAAGTCATATCTGTTATAGACACTGAAGAAATTAAATTTTTTGGGGGGTACTGGGGATTGAACTCAGGGCCTTGTACTGGCAAGACAAGCACTGTAACCACTGAGCTAAATCCCCAGCCCAAGAAATTAAAATTTTTACAACTTTAAAACAATTTAGAATTTTATATCTACCACAAAATCTGATTCTCAGTGTAATGTTATTTTTAGTTTTATTTTAGAGAAAAGCAGTCTATTATTTTTGAAGGAGCAACTAAGATCACTTATTTCCTTGTTAATAAACAGCATATCCAGTGTTTGAGTTTTTAAATAAATGGTAAGCTTTATTTCTGAAGTCTAATCTTTTTATAAATATTAATAAGGGTAAACATAGGAATTATATTGACTACCTAACATTTTTTTAAGCGCTTACACTCTTGTTTTCATGTTTACTGTTGGCCTTAGTAAGCACTTCGCACACTTCTATAGAATGTTGAACCTGTACAGTATGGCATGAAAAGAAGGTAAAAGCATATTTTACATTTTGTGAATTTAGAGAATGTACCATTTTTACTGGATGAATGTGTATTGTTACTCCTAAGGTACATCCACTTATTGATAAAGATTTGGAATATGAATAAGCTCTTTTTTTGTTGTTTTTTTTTTTTTGAGACAGGGTCTCGCTATGTAGTGCAGGCTGGCTTTGAACTCACAGTGATCCTCTTGC
Source organism: Hystrix cristata (assembly GCA_004026905.1). NCBI lineage: Eukaryota > Metazoa > Chordata > Mammalia > Rodentia > Hystricidae > Hystrix > Hystrix cristata. The sequence continues at coordinate 4,510 of PVJO010024968.1, forward strand.
CTCAGTCTCCTCAGTCCTGGGATTCCAGGTGCGTGCCACCACGCCTGGCAAGAAAGTTCTTTTAAAAAGGATTCTTGCCCTATTTTTAAATTTTAGATGTGGATCTTACTCATCAAAGCTGTATGGAGGCTGGGTGTGGTTATGCACACTTGTAATCCTAGCACTCTGGAGGCTGAGGCTGGAGGATCACCGTGAGTTTGAGGTCACCCTGGGCTGCGTTGTAATTTCAAAGCCAGCCTGAACTACACAGCGAGACCCTGTCTCAAAAAAACAAAGAAAGAAACTGTATTGAAGAAAGAGAGAATAGGAAGGTGGAAAAAAAATTACGTACATACAGTTTCCATTTTAATCATGTGTAACACTGAAAATACTAATAGTACCTCACATGTTATAGGACATCTTCTGAGATGTTTGATAGATTCCCACGTAATAACTTTGTTGTTGTCGCTGTTGTTGTTTTACCGAGACCATGTGTTGGTACATTGTATACACAATGATCACATTCATCATGGTTATTTTGAACCTGTGCATGGTGTATCTTGGTTCACCTCCTTCCCCATTCGTCCCTTCTGCTCCCCCACCCTTCCCTATGTACAGCAGGTTTATTTACATTTTTCCATTTTTTCCCTTTCCCCTTTCTTTCCTTTTTCCCTTCTTTTCCCCCTTCTCCCATTCTAGATCTCCTCTCCTTTGAATATTATCTTTCTTTCACATAATATCTCTTATACTTCTTTGTCCTTATTTACACATGGTTTCTCGTATGTTGTTATTAATGAAGTTAACACAATTATTTGACTCGATAATGGGTAAAATTGAGGTTTCAGGCGCTCCTCAGGCTGAACAGACTGTCATAGTGTGAGTGTTCAGATTTCAATTTGGTTAGTTTAAAACATTTTAAAGAATGTGTTTCCTTTTTCTTTGTAGCCTGTATTCTTATTTTAACAGATAATTGAGCATTAAATAAATACTTTCAACCATAGAAATTTTTTTTTTATTTTGTGTAAGTTCTACATATACTTCCTAAAATATATAGATAGGCATTTTAAATTTATGAAATGGATAATTTCATGTGATTTTGTGTGAAGAACAAAATTTAGGTTATCAAATTGATTTGAGATCATATGGACATGTGTCTCTCCGTTAGCCACTGCCCAGACAGGAGTGTGTCTCTTGATTCTCGTGTTACCTACCTCTCTAAGCCATATAATGTTGTTAAAGCCATGTGTAAAAAAACAAAACCCTTAAAAACTGGCTTTTTAAAAGTTGTGTAGGGGCTGGGGATTTAGCTCAGTGGTCAGAGTGTCTGCCTCGCAAACACAAGGCCCTGAGTTCAATCCCCAGCACCAAAAAAAAAAAAAAGTTGTGTAGCGTGATGTAATAAAGTTTATACAAACCTGTATGTGTGTTGTAAATAAACAGAAAGTGAACTTGTAGCTGTGACCAGGTAATAATCCCTGTAACAAGAGCTGCAGAAGCAGCCTCATTGGTTTAGCTGGTATTACATTGGTTATAGTTGGGCTTTAGGAATAAAAGTACACTAATGTCTCATTTTTTTCAGTCATATGGAGCTGACAAATGAAACCTGAAATTTTGTAAAGTTAGTATGTAGTGATGTGTTTGTGTGTATAATTTTCATAACCATGAGGGGTCAGTGAATATAAAAATGACATTACCAGTTTTGAGGTGTTTATTTGTTTTTGTTTTGGTGATGGGGATTGAACTCAAGGCCTTAAGATGCTGTACCCTCAGTTCCATAAATGGTAAGTTTTTGTTATTGTCAAAAGGGATATTCGGCCAGGTGCTGTGGTGCAGTGCACACTTGTAATCCCAGCATCCAAGAAGTTGAGGCAGGAGGATTGCTGTGATTTGGAGGCCAACCTGGGCTACATAGAGAGGTCAAGGCAAGGATATCTGGGCCATTTAAAGGGGAAAAAGCTCCCTAATAGTGAGTGTAGGCATTTAGTACATTGAAATTTTAGTGCCTTATTTATGAATGGGAAACAAAAAGTATTACTGAGTCCTACAAAAATGTTCTGTTTTGGGGTTGGGGATTTAGCTCAAGTGGTAGAGTGCTTGCCTAGCAAACACGAGCCCCTGAATTTGATCCCCAGCACTCCCCCAGAAAGAGTTCTGTTTTATATAAAATGTTGCTCATTTAGAATTCATTTTGGTAGAATTCAGTGACTCCTGGTTTTTGTTTTTGGGTGCTAGGGATTGAATTCAGGACTTTGAGGTTGCTAGGCAAGCGCTCTACCACTTGAGCTAAATCCCCAGCCTGACTCCTGGTTTCGTATTAATATACACTCTTTTTTTTTCCTTTTGGTTTTTTGAGACAGGGTGTCACTATGTAGTTCAGGCTGGCCTTGAATGTAGTATGTATCCCAGGCTGACCTCAAATTTAGGGCAATCCTCCTGCCTCAGCCTCCTGAGTGCTGGGAGTACAGGCTTGCGGCACCATGTCCAGCTTTAAACTCTTAAAAGTGGCTTGTACTTAGGAAAATGTCAATTTGTCTGCATTGTTGATTTCCTAGTTTAAGTATCTTATTTCACAGGAACTAGTTGATTCTCTTGCTTTCAAGGTAATGTAACCACTCCAGATAGGACCCTGAGAAGTAATTGGTAGTCATAGTCTGTGTCTGAGCCTCCTTCATCCTTGATGCCTCTTTTTTTTTGAGACAGGGTCTTGCTATGTAGTTCAAACTGGCTTTGAACTCGCAGCAGTCCTCCTGCCCTAGCCTCCTGAGTGCTGGGATTACAGGTGTGCACCACCACGCCTGGCCCTTGATGCCTCTTGAGTCTCACTGTTCTTATAATTTGGTCAGGTGAACCAGATTTTTTCTACAACTTGGGAAACTTCTGAATTGTGCTTCTCTGGCTTGATTGTTTTTTTCATGCTTCAAAAGTTTAAAAGTTGACTTCTGAGGATTATGATAGCAGAAAAAATTGAATCTTTTTTTTCCCCACTGACTACTTGCATTAGTTCATTAAACTCAGCAATGTGGACTTTGAAAAAGGTTTTTTTGTTTTGTTTTGTTTTGTTTTGTTTGGTGCTGGGGATTGAACTTGTGCTTGCAAGGCAAGCACTCTGACCGCTGAGCTAAATCACGAGCCCCCAAAAAGGTATTTTTATAAAATTGAAATGAAAGCCTTTATTTGGTTATCATAATTTTGTCACTTTAAACTACTTTTGAATGATTTCTGTAGAATACACATTTCTTGTTTTGTTCTATACCCTCAAGTTCCCCTTTTGAGCCTGGGGAGGGGACTGAAGGTTGAAAATGGCCTTTGCATTGAGCTACACTCCTGAATCTTTTTATTTTTAATTTTTAATTTTTTTGGATTTTTGAGGCAGAATCTTTCTTGGTAGTTCAGGCTGGCCTCGAACTCACAGTGATCCTCCTGCCTCAGGCTCTCGAGTGTGGGGGTTGCATGCATGCGCCACCATGCCCAGTTTATTTTTTTAAATTTTGAGATGGGGTCATGATAAGATGTCCAACCTGGGCTCGAACTTGTGATCCTCCTGCCTCACATGCTAGAGCACTGAGATCCAGGGTTACAAGTGTGTGCCACTGTGCCCGATTTCCTTCCTTCCCTTTTTTAACCCCTCCTTAACAAGGTCTCACTGTTTAATTCAGTCTGGCCTTCTAGATCTTCTAGATCTTCTGCCTATTTTCCTGAGTGCAGGCCTGAGCTGCTCTCCCGGGCTCTTGAATTCCTTTCTGTAATACAGTGGCATTTTTTTAAAAGAATATAGTACATAAGTTCATTTGTGTGGGTTTTTTGTTTGTTTGTTTTAGTGGTACCTAGGTCTTCATGCATGGTAGGGAAATGCTCTAACACTGAGCTACATTCCCTACCCTAATATTATTTTTTACTTCAATTGAAAGTTAAATGTATTTCTAACTAATTGTTCCCCCTGCAAGAATAATAATTTTAGTCTTCAAGTGAATGTACATATATGTTGGGCTTTCTTTGACATATGTGATTTGATATAATTATTTTACGGTTTTTTTTGTTGTTGGGACAGAGTCTTGCTGTGCAGTTCAGCACTGTATAGCCAGGCTAGCCTCAAACTCATGGTGATCCTCCTGCCTCGGCCTCCTGAGTGCTGGGATTACAGGTGTGTGCCACCATGCCCAACTGATAGAATTATTTTAAAGGGGGCTGGGGATTTAGCTCAGTGATTAGAGTGCTTGCCTTGAAAGCACAAGGCCCTGAGTTCGATCCCCGGCACCACCAAAAAAAAAAAAAAAAAAAAAAAAGAATTATTTTAAAAACATAAATTTGGTTTTAGGATATAATTTTTTAAAAGTTTGGTTTTATGTACGAAGTAGTTACATATTTTTATTACTTCATAGTTTCTGTTACCACTCATACAATTAATCCTTAGTCATTAGAATTTATTTTATTGAGTGATGGAATGAGTTAAGGTTTTGAGGTTTAGACACGTATGTATACACATAGTACTCAAGAAATACTGACAGTCCTTTTAGTTTTCATCTTTTGTTAGGAAACTTGAACTTTTGTGAAGTGGGTACTAGGATTTTTAAGTAACACCTGTTACATTTAAGGTAGGAAAGGTTTATTTCTTTTCTTTTTTTTTTTTTTTGGTGCTAGGGATCGAACTTAAGGCCTTAGCTTGCTAGGCAAGGGCTCTACCACTGAGCTAAATCCCCAAACAAGGATTATTTCTTATATTTCTGTATAAGAAAAATAATAAGATGTAAAGATAATTATAGTCATCCAAAATCCTACCAGCTGGAAGTAACTACTATTAATTTTCTTCTATGTCCTAGTACTTTTTCTCCTTTATGATTGTATTTCTAAGCAAAATTGAAATTGTACATTCATATGATTTTTTAATCTATTTTATTATTTAATATATTGTGAAGTAAATGTTGTTTTTTGGAGTTTTTCTGAGACAGAGTCTTGCTGTATAGTTCATGCTGGCCTTGAATTCACTGTGTAGCTCAGGCTGGCCTTGAACTTATGGAGCTCCTCCTGCTTCAGCCTCTCAAGTGCTGGGGTTACCATTGTGTGCCACCACGCCCAGCATAAGTGTTTTTTGAGATTGTGACTTTAAAAACTGACATGTAGTTTATTTGTACTGGTGTTCTATAATGTTTACCATTCCTCTTTTGGTAGTCTGATAGTTTGCAATTTTTGCATATTATAATTTGATGAACATCTTTACACATTTAAAAAAATCTATATGACTGATTATTGGAATAAATTACTAGAAATAAAATTACTTAAAAGATACATGAAGAGTTGAGAATTGTAGCACACATCTGTAATCCCGAGCAACTTGGGAAACTGAGGCAGGAGGATTGAAAGTTGGAAGCCAGTCTGAGCAATTTAGGGAGACCCTGTCCCATGTAAAACCTAGAGCTGAGTGGCAGAGCACTTGCCCAGCGTACATGAGGCCCTCGCTATAGCCCAAGTATCCCCCATACATGTTGACAAAAGATAATAGGAACATTTCAGAAGCTTTTCCTACATATCTACAAATTGTTCTCCAGAAAGATTTTTTAAAATACACGTTAAATTTCCCTTATCCAAAAATGTTTCGGGGGCTGGGGATTTAGCTCAAGTGGTAGAGTGCTTGCCTAGCAAATGCAAGGCCCTGAGTTCGATTTCCAGTGCTCAAAAAAAAAAAAAAAAAGTTTGGGAGCAAAATATCTCACAGTTCTTATTTTTTTGGATTTTGGAATATTTGCATATACACAGTCCGGTAGCTGTTTGTGACAGAGTCTTGCTTTGTAGTTCAAGCTGGCTTTGGACTCATGGCGATCCTCCTGCCTCAGCCTCCTGAGTGCTGGCATAGCAGGCATCTGCTGCCACGCCCAGCATAATGAGAGGATGGGACCCAAATCTGAACACAAAATTCATTTTTGTGTTTCTTTTACTCCTTACATAGAAAGACTGAAGTGTTTTGTTGTTGTTTTTATGGTGCTGGGAATGGAACCAAGGGCCCTGTATGGTGCTAAGCAGGCGTACCACTGCATTCCATCCCTGGCCCTGAAGGTAATTTTATCCAGTATCCCTAGTGCACCTGTGTTTTGAATGCAGCTTGTCACATGTGGTCAAGTGCAGAATTTTCCACTTTTGGCCTCAGGTCAATGCTCATAAAGTTTCAGATTCGGAAGCAGTTTGGATTTTAGATTTTTTGATTAAGGATGTTCAATCTGTAATACTTTCGTTGCGATATAATTCACATACCATCCATATTACCTGTTTAAAGTATATGGTAACCATCATCACAATCAATTTTAGAACATTCCCAGAAGTGTTTGAACCTATTCGAATTTCTAGCCATACTGTAAGGGTATTTGTGTTGTTTTGTTTAGTTGAGATAGCATTTTACTAAATTGCCCAGGTTGGAATTCTCTTGCCTCAACCGACCCAGTCTGATAGTAGAGGTGTGCACTACTACACCTGACTTGTAAAGGCTTTGTTTTTAAGAATTGCATACATTCCTGACTTTTAAAGTGTAGTACAAACCAGACATCGTGGCATGCATAGTGGCAGACCGCTGTAGTCCCAGGTAATCTGAAGACTGAGGCCAGGAGGATTGCTTGAGACCAGGCTGGGGCAGGATAGTGAGAACCCAGGCTCAGAAAAAGAAACAAGGGTTAAAGTGTGCTACAATATACAAGAACACAGTGTCCACGTGCTGCATACTTTACAGACCTTGATGAGAGATTTTTAGAAGGTCCTCCAGAAAAAGATGTACCAGTGTCCTATGTTAAGAAACCTGACAGCTGCGTGGTGGCTCAGACCTGTAATCCCTGCACTCAGGAGGCTAAGGCAGGATGATCACCATGAGTTCAAAGCTAGAATGGGCTACATAGTGAGTTCAAGACCAGCCCGAATTATATAGCAAGATCCCATCTCAAAATAAATAATAAGAGAAACCTGACAAAGATTTAGTTTATGAAACAGTATGAGGTAGAGTTTTTTGAATTATAAAGTTATTTTAATGCCCAGTCAACATGTCTTTATTGAGTTTGCATGTGATTTAAAATATATTTTAAGTTTTTTTTTTTTTTTTTTTTTTTTTTTTGTGCTGGGGATCGAACTTAGGGCCTTGTGCTTGCAAGGCAGGCATTCTACCACTGAGCTAAATCCCCAGCCCCTCTTTTAAGTTTGATTAGAAATAACTTTTTAGTTTTTTGAGACAGGGTCTCACTGTGTAGCCCAGGCTGGTCTCAAACTCACAGTGGTTCTCCTGTCTCAGCCTTCTGAGTGCTAGGATTATAGGTATACACCACCATGCCTACCTGAAACAACTTATTTTTATTCTTTCGTTTTTTTGAGACAGGGTCTCACTATGTTATTCAGACTGGCCTTGAACTCACCGTGTGGCCCACGCTGGCCTCAGATTTGAGGCAGCCCTCCTGTCTCATCCTCTCAAGTGCTGGGATTACAGACATGTACCACTATGCCCATTTTGAAACAATTTATTTTAGAAAATTTAAGAAAAATGTGTTCTATTTATATATCTCACTGTAGTAAATTTGTCACCTTATAAAAGCATGACATTCTTTTTGTTAAGAGCAGTTTGATTTGCTCTGATTGACCTTTACCCCTAAAAGTTGTTCTGTGGTTCTGTTTGCTTTAAGCCATTTAGCTGAACCTTTTTTTTTTTTTCCCCCCAAACTGGGTGGCAAGTTGAGGAGGTCAGAGTTCCTGTCCCCAGGTCACCTTACCACTGAGGATCAGTGTTCTTGTCTTTCAGTAGAGATGGAAATTCTTACTTTTTTTTTTGGTGCTGGAGATGGAACTCAGGGCCTTACACTTGCTAGGCAGGTGGTCTACTACTTGAGGTAAATACCCAATTGAAATTCCTACTTTTTGGAGTTAGGTGGATTTTTTTAAAAATTTTTTAAAATTTATTTTTGTTTTAGCAGTACATTTTAGATATACGTAATAACACTCATCATAGAGAGTTTGTACCTGTACATGATATATCTTGCTTCTACATCTTTTTCCCCATTCGCCTCCCCTCCCTTCAACCTCTCTTCCCCTCCTTATTTACAAAAAGCTTTGTTTCCATTTTTTCCTTCTATTCTCTTTTTTTTTCTTGTTATTCCCTTCTTTTCCCCTTTCTGCTTCCCTTGTTCCCCTTCCAGCTTGAACAGTTTCTTACTACAAATGGTAAGAGTACCTAGGTGGGTTGGGAATTTAGCTCAGTGGTAGACCACTTGCCTAGCAAGCTCAAGGCCCTGAGTTTGATCCCTGTCACCTCCCCCCCATAAAAAGAGTACCTAGAACTGTGTCAGGTAGGTGATAATAAACACTGTTTTTAAAAACGTAAATAAGGTGTGCTGGGACTGTAGCTTAGTGATAGAGCACTTATCTAGCATGTGCAAGACTCTGGATTCAATCCCCAGCACAAGGAAGGGAGGGAAGAAGGAAGGAAGGAAGAAGAAAGGAGAGAGGAGGGATAGAAGGAGGGAAGGATGGAAGGAGGAAGGGAGCTAGAGAGGGAAAAGAAACTAGGTATGATGGTGCATACTTGTAATCCCAGCACACTGGGAAGCCCAGGCAGGAGGATTGCAAGTTCGAGCCCAGCCTGGACTCTTATCTCAAAAGAAAAAATTAAAAAAGAGCTGATATGTAGCTCAGGGGGAAGGCCTTGGGTTTAAGTTCCAATACTGAAAAAAAGAAAAAGAAAAGTTGGATCCATAATGAACTTGTATTTAGTCATATGTGTAATAGATGAAGAAATTAAATGTTGAATGCTAACTAATGCTTCTCAGTTGGTGAGTGAATTTATGCTGGTACAAATGTGAGCATGAAGTTAGCTTCTCAGTCCAAATTACTTCCACTGTTGTTTTTACAACTTCATGGTGACTATAGCTGCACCATAGTTTAGTTTTAATAAAACAAATACATGATACAAAATGTGAATATATGATATGAAGTTCTAATATTCTCTTATTGCTTATTTTGAGAACTTTTGAATATAAATAATTGAACCTAAAATAATTGAACTCAGGCGATACAATTGATGAGCTAAAACAAAACCAAATAACACCCAAACTAGTCTTAACAGGAAATAAAAATTTAGAAAATTTTATTTTAGATGTAATAAGTTGCTTAATACTTTAAAACCTTAATATAATTTTTGACATATGTTCTCTTTTTGTCTCGTGGGAAACAGGGAATCCAAGAGTACAAGAAAGTAAAATTTGAACATTTACAAAATTTAAGAATTTGTATCAAACACTATTTTATTATAATTTAAGAGTTTTGCTAGTGTGGTGGTGCATGCTTATAATCCCAGCACTTGGGAAGCTGAGACAAGAAGATTGCCACAAATTCAGGGTGAGCCTGGACTATATAGTGAGTTCCAGGCCAGCCTGAACTGCGTAGTAAGACCAAAATCAAAAAACAAAACAAAAGAGAGTTGGTAGGAAGTAAAAGTAGGAAAATAAATGGGTGAACTTGTTAGTTTAGTAGACTTCATAATAAATGGAACAGGAGGACCAATTGAAGTTGCTTAGTTTGTAGTACCTTTGTTGTAAGAGACTGGAAATTAATTTATTATACGTTTTCTTCAAGTGGTAATACCGTGTCTGTGTTACTCATGTGGGCAAGAACAAAGTGAAGGCAGTTGTGGTTAAACCAAATAGATGGATACACAATGTCTTGCTAGTAAGTTTTTTGGTTTTTTTTTTTTTTAGTTTTTATATTGATATAAGGTAATTCAGTAGTAATGTGGGTTAGTGAGGAAAAAATAAGAGCTGTATAACAACCAAAAATGTTTTATAATTTAATAGAATCACAGTTAAGTGAAGACTGTGGTTAAGTTTAGTTAACAGTGTTTATGGTTAAATGAAATAAGATGTAAGTTTTGGGGTTTGTTTGGGGGGGTTGGCTTTTTTTATGTTTGTTTTGATAAGCACTTAACAGTTTACCCCAGCGTCACTCAGGCAGCATGTTTACACACTGTCCCAAGCAGCACTCAGGCAGGTGTCATTTCAATCAGTTGATGCTGCTTTGCACCAGATACAAGCATACATCTATTTGTTTTATATTGACTATTTTTTGCGTACCTTTTTATTTAGAATGTTGTATTCACCTTTGATGTTCGTTTCTAGTGAAATCTGATAATAAGTTCTGGTTATTTTCTTTTACTAATTCATGTTTATTTTATTTGTGAAAATAACCTATAATTTTGTGCTACAATCTATAGAACAGCTCATATTGTTAGTATGTTAGATATAATTTTTGTACTTTTGTCCGGATCTCAGTGGTATTCTTGTTTTGGGGGGTGGTGTTGGGAATTGAACTCAGGGCCTTGTGCTTGCTAGGCAAGCGCTGTACCACTTGAGCTAAATCCCCAACCCCTCAGTGATACTTTTTTGCAATACAAAATGGACACATTTGGGACACTGAGACTGAACAGGAAAGAAGTGCCAAAAAATTTGCAAAAGAAAATGCTGAAAAAGGGAGAAATCTTAGCATATCAGAGAGGAAAAGTCTGTGTTGTGAAATAGACAAAAAAGGTTGGGGATTTAGCTCAGTGTTTAGGGTGCTTGTCTAGCAAGTAGAAGGCTCTGAGTTCGATCCCCAGCAGCAAAAAAAAAAAAAAAAAAAAAAAAGTTCGAGAAAGACAAAAAAGACATCTCCTTATTATTGACTGTTCATAGTACCAAAATGGTAGAACTTGAAAGAAGAAACCAAAAAAATTCCAGTAGCAGTGATTAGAAAGTCTGTGTGTGATGTTGACAGAGTTGACCAACATCTAACAAGCTATCTGTAATCAAAAACCAAGGAGCAAATATTATTATAAAATATTTATGTACCTTCTGGACCAAACAGTATGGAACTCATTTGTTATTTATTCAAAATAAGGGGATTCAAAAAGTCATTTACAATTTAGATTAGGTCTAATAGACCAAATAATTGAAAAATACAGGATAGTGAAATGCCAACCAGGATGTCCATCATTGACATCTTCACCATTGTGTTTAGTGAGTAGACATTTTATTGAAATTATACCATCCACAGAAAAAAAGGAAAAGCCAACATGACACTGTAAAGTGTGCTGTTCAAAGAAAGTAATTCAAAAGGATTCAGAGAGAGACTAGATACAGCTGTCTAGATTGTAATATTGTGTATTGAATGTTTTGATATACCATACACAGAAAAATTGTTGAATACATTTGATAAAATTGTCATTTTTGTATTTCCTATTATATTATTTCACAAAAATAAACCCCAAAATACATTTTTGATCATTCTGTATTTAAATAATTGGACTGGTAATTGGTTAACTAATTATATTCCACTTCTTGGAGGTCACCTCCTGATAATTAATATTTTAATATCATTGACCACCATCTTTCTCTCTCTTTTTTTTTTGATTTTTGAGACAGGGTCTCACTTTGTAGTACAGGGTGGCCTTGAACTCCTGGTGATCTTCCTGCCTCAGATTCCTGAGTTCTACTATTACAGGCATGTACCACCATACTCACCAGCTCCACCATCTTTCTCTTAATACATTTTTTAAGTGGGAAATTTTAAGTGAAACTTTTTTTTTTGAAAGTTTGTTTTTATTTTTGAGACAGGTTCTTATTGTGTAGTTGAGGCTAGGCTTGAATTTACTACGTCGTCTAGGCTGGCCTCTAACTCATGGCAGTGCTCCTGCCTCAGCCTCTCAATTGCTGGGACTACAGGGGTGTGCCACTATCCCCAGCTAAGTGAAAGTTTAAATATTTAAAGTGAGAACATTAAAGTTAGACAGATTGTATAGTAGTAGAATTCTATTTTAAAAAATATTTTTGCTGTTAGTATTTTAAATTGAGAAAAATGTGCTACTTTTCTAACACTGCTTCCTTACTTACAGAATTTCATAGTTATGCTGATTTACCTGAGCTAGCACATGGATCTGATTGCTAAGCTTCCTCTTATGTGATTTCTTTCTTATGTCACAGTACTAACCTATTTCTTTAAAACCTTATCTTCATATGCATTTGTAGGATGTTCTTATTTAGGTTAGTTTTGAAAAACAGTGTAAATTTTCACTGTTCGGTGGAGTTTGCTGTGGTGATGGGGTCTGTGCTGACCACTGTGGTGGTCCTCGCTGCGTGCTGATTTTGAATACCTGTACTGGGAATAAAGGAACCTGTGGAACTACATTTTCAATTTAACTTTGATTTGTTTAAATCTAAGTAGTTTCATGTGGCTTGCAGAGATTAGATGTTCTTAGAAAAAAGAAAAGTACTGTAGAGATAGATATATTTTTAGTCTTTACTGCTGTGATTACTGTATTTGTGTGTTTTTGTGGGATTGGTGTTTCAAAAATCTTATTTTTCCAAAATGCTCACTATCTTAGTAAATAAATCCATTCACAGGAAGCTTACTTGTTTAAAAGCCAGAGTATTTAAAAAATTATTTTGATACAGTTATCAACAGACTTTATACTACTGACCAATAAAATGACTTAAACGCAGAATGCCTTTCCTTCATTTCAGTATATTTTGGACTAATTATGGTGAAATAAGATTTAAGGTGTAAACTTTTTATCACATGGAATATTTGACTAAACTATTCATTTTTACCGTGAAACTTCGGGAACAATGTAAAGTGAAGAGGAAATGAAAGATACTGTCTGCTGATCAGCTTCGTCTTCCTCTGGCCTTTCTCTGTGACTGACTCCTGGTTTGGATTCCATTAGTCCAGTTAGCCCTCAGTCAGTATATCAGATTATACTGTTTCATAGTAACATATTATTATCTGAAGTTTTCTTGTTTATTTAAGCTCTGTAGACCAGACTCTTATTTCTTTTGATTTCCTAGGACCTAGAAGAGAGCCTTGTATGTGGTTTGTATCCAGTAATGGACCATGTCAAAAACAAAAACAGGACTCTGTAGGGAAAAAGATATATAAAATGAAATTTGAGTTTGGCAAAGGCAAGGCAAGACTCAGTTTTGGGGGTTTTTTTGTGGGGGAAGGAGGGAGCTTAGGATCAAACTCAGGGCCTTTTACTTGCTAGGCAAGCGCTTTACCACGGAGCTAAATCCCCAACCCCAAGACTCAGTTTTTTATTCTCATGGTGGTGTTTCATGTGGCTGATTTATGCTGATTGGTTTAGAATGATTTTGTGGTTTAGCATGAATTCTCTGTTTTGTGACAGAGTCTTGCCCTGTGGTCCAGGCTGGCCTCAGACGCGCCTGTCATAGCCTCCGATGTGCTGGGATTATGAGTCTGTGCCACTAGAACCCTTTTTTTAAAAACAAGTGAATCTTTGTTCAGGCATGCAATATATACTAAATAAATTTTGTCTGTGTAGGGCCTGGGGATTTAGCTCAAGTGGTAGAGCACTTGTCTAGCAACCACAAGGCCCTGGGTTCAATTCCCAGCACCCCCCAAAAAAAGTTGTCTATGTAGAGTAGGGAAAAGGAAACAGAAGTGGAAAAATATTTCCATGGTCAGTTGTTGACTGGTCAGTCTCATTTCTTAGTGAAAACGAGATTATGGGGTTTAGACAGAAGTCAGTCGTATGCCATTCGTGGAATGGAGAACTCCCAGTACCTTATTTTTCAGTGTGTTATTTTGACTTGAGAGCCACAGGTGAGAATGTGAGCATCACTGTATAGCAGACATAGTTTGATATAAACAGAATTTGACCGATATTGGTTTGTGCTACCCGTGAGTAGAGATCTCGTATTCTTTTGTGTGTGTGTGTGTGTGTGTGTGTGTGTGTGTGTGTGTGTGTCCTGGGGATCAAACTCAGGGCCTTGCACTTGCTAGGCAAGGGCTTTTCCACTGAACTAAATCCCCAACCCCCAAGATCTTGTATTCTTTTGTAGTAAATTAGGTGACATAATTTCTCATTTTAACACGCCAAAATAAGGTTGAGTGTGGTGGTGCATGCCTGTAATCCCAGCACTCAGGAGGCTGAGTCAGGAGGATCACTGCAAGTTTGAGGCCAGCCCAGTAGTGAGTTCAAGGCCAATCTGAACTACATAGTAAGAGACTCTGACTCTTAAAAAAAAAAAAAAGGCAGGGGTTGGGGTTGGGTTGGGGATTTAGCACAGTGGTAGAGCATTTGCCTGGCAAGCATAAGGCCCTCAGTTCAATTCCCCACACCCCCACCCCAAAAGCCAACGTGGTAAATGTGGAAAGGATTTTGTTTTTACTTATCTATTCCTATGCGTATTCTTGAATAAGTAAATAATGTTTTAAGATGTGAATGAAAGCCTTTTTATTTAAGGAACTTGCACATTATTTACTTTCGCAAAATACATTTCCACTTAGAAGTTATTCATTAGAAGAGAACATTGCCTTACTATAGTTCTTCAGGATGACCGAGAGGCTTTTTTTCTTTCTGGTATCTGGGATTCAACCAGGGTCATACTAGGCAGGTGCTCTACGTTAGAGCAACGTTCCTCACTCTTCCTACGTTTAATTTGAATCAAGGTTTTGTTACGTTGTCTGGACCTGCCTCAAACTTATAACCTTCCTGAGCCTTTTTCTTTTCTTTTTTGAAAGCTGTGATATTGTGTGTTTAAATTAACAAACGTAAATATTGATTCTTACTATATTACTATCTTTACAACAGAATTTTTCCCCTTACATATATTTTTGTGAAAATTGGCCACAAAATCCAGTGTGACTTAGAGATTTTGGTTGTCAGAAATTGAAAATTATAACCGCAGTAAGTATTTTAGTAATAAAAGGACCTGCTACATTATGGTGTCATGCACAGTAATGGCTTTGCTGCAAATTTGTTATTTGTGTCAGGTCTTTGACCAGAGTGAACGTGAGCCTCGGCGGGTTGAGAGTAGAAGTGGCTGTGTCGGTAAACTAGGAAGCCCTCATTTCCATTTCCTCCGTGCGCACATGTGTGAAAGGTGCCAGCAGCACCCTGCCAGTAATTACAGGCTAAAGCAAGAGCCTGTCCAGGCTGCCCAGGGACAAATTGTAGGCCACATTAGCATATCTGTATCCACATGCAGGACGATTTAATGTTGTGATGGGGTAAGACTTCTTTTTTAAGTGGTGTTTCTATTTTAGGCACCCCAGATCTCAGGTTAATGAATCTAAGAGAATTCCCCTCTCTCCTGCCACATGCTTTGCAGGGATATTAGTGAAAATGAAGTGAATGGAAATGCTTTCAGAAAAGGTTCCATTGCTCCTGTAACAGATTTAGTGACTTCAAACAACACAAATTTATTATCTTACATTTTTGGATCTCAGAAGACTGCCATGCATCTGGCTGTGTTAAAATCAAGATACCAGCAGAGCAGCATTCCTGCTGGAGGTTCAGGAGGAGGAAGAGCGCTTCCCTGGCTTCCCTAGCCTTCCCTGCGTTCATTGGCTTCTGATCCTCTTCCAGTTTCAAAGCCAGCTGTATAGTGTCTTCACATCTCCCTTCCAGTTCTCCCTCCCTCCCTTTTCTCTTCCAGGGACCCTTGTGATTACGTTGGGTCACCCGTGTAACACAGGATAGTGTTTTTGTGGTGCGATTGTTTTCTGTCCCGCTTGTGTTCATTTAGCGGCTTTCTTCACTCGCTTACTGAAGTAGGAATGGGATGCAGCCATGAGCGCACCATGAAAGTACCTGGGACCTTTTTTAGAAATGAAGTAGTGTCATTCGTTTTTCTTCCCATAGCTGAAAGGGACACTCTACACTTTGATGTAGAAATTAAAGATAAGTATGAATTTTAAGTATCTGAACACTTGGCAATTCTGTGAACAGTGAGCTTCTCAAAAACACCTCAGATATAGTATGACATTGTAATAGTAGCTGACTTTGTGCTTAGGATATGCTTCGGATTAGTTTATAATTCATTCAAAAGAAGGATGTTGTTTCATTAGAGTTTCAAATTCTTTTTATGTGTTATGTTCAACAGTGATCACATTGTGTCAGTTTCTCTTAATACCATGATAGTAACTATAATTTTTATACAATGATAGGAAATACAAAGCTTCATGTTATGACATTCTCATGACATGAAATGTCATGGGAAAATATGTATTGTAATAAGTTGTCAGTCATTCATATATCTTGTAGAATTATTTTTAGATTCATAGTAGAAAACATTAAACATGGTTATGCAAATATTTAGTTTCTTGGAAAAAAGATTTTTTATGGTGTGACTCTTTGGGGTGATTTGTTTACACTCTATCACTTAATAAAATATCTTCTATAATTTTTCTCTTTTTTTCTTCTATAATTTTTCTAATGAAAGTACTAGTTGGTAAAACAAAAAAGATTAAGTAACTATTGAAAAAGCTTAAAAATAATTGGAGCAAAAATTTTTTGTTGTGTTTTCTCTTGCCCATTTCCAGTTTGGTTTTGTACTCAAGTGTTTAAATGATCATACTGCAGATGCTTTCTAAACTTTACTCATGATCTGGCTGGGCTAAAATCAAGATACCAGCAGAGCAGCATTCCTGCTGGAGGCTCTGGAGGAGGAAGAGCACTTCTCTGGCCTTTCTCCCTTCTTTAGGGGAGAAAGCAAATCTAGTGTGTGTATGAAATTCATGCTGTTAACATAGCCTGTGGCATTTCAATGATACTAGTTATTTAATGGTATTAGCTCTTTTTTGTTTGTTTTGTTTGGTTTTGTTTTTTGATACAGGGTCTCACTTTGTAATTCAGGCTGGCCTTAAACTCACTATGCAGCCCAGGATAGCCTCCAATTCACGGAGATCCTCCTGCCTCGGCTTCCTGAGTGCTGGGATTACAGGTGTGGTGTGCACCATTATGCCTGGCTAGCTCATATTAAAATATTTGAATTGTTAATCCAATTCTCAGGCCCCTTACTGTAATACTCCTTTCTGTTTAGGATTGATTTCCCAGGGTTACATATCTGCTTTTATTAAATGCTTACAGTTTGATTTTACAACATAGCAAGGAAAGCCCTTCAAAAATCTAGAGCGCTTGGAACTCATGACATTGTTAAGCCAAGAAAGTTTCAAATGGCAACTCTTATAGACAGTAAACTCCAAATGGTTTGCTGCCATTCTTGGAGAGCAGCTCTTCTCCCTCCCACCTCAGGTTAGGAATTATTTCCTGAGTCTGGGAATGTTTGAGGTCCCCTGCACACTCTCTCTGCTCTCATATCCCAGCTTCTCAGCTCTGGATATTTTCCTTTCTTATCCAGGGAATTTGTCCCTTTCTGTATGCAGGGACTTTGTCTTGTTTATCCTTCATCTCTAGTGCTCGGGACTTGACACAGTACAGGCACTCAGTGTGAACTGAAGACATGACTCCTACCAAGAGTGATTTCGGAGCCTCATCTCCAGCACTTGCCCAATTTTATTGTTTTTCTGTCTCCAGTAGCACCGTAAACTGCAGTGTGTGTGATTGCAGGGACCTGGTCTGCATTTTCAGCCTTAGAACTTTAGTGCTCAGCTCAGCGTCTACTCAGTAAATATTTGTTTTGTTAGAGAAGCCTGAATAGACTGGGGGCAGGGAGACAACCTGGCTGTAATTTTTGGCGCCCATCCCATTACAGCAGCAACAGAAAGGGAAGGAAGGAGGAACTGCCACGAGCCACAGCCCAACTTTGTTCCAGCCTACAGAGGTCGGTTACAGACAGCAGCTGCGGTCCACAGCTGGTGCAGCATTTTCCTTTTTTTTAGAGCGAGGGCCTTGGTATAGATTTCACTGTATAGCCAGGACAGCCTCAGCCTCCTGAGTGCTGGGACTGCAGGTGTGTGCCACCTTGCCTGGCTGCTGTTTCTTACACAGATGTTCCGAGAGCACACTCTCCCACACACCCCTTTCTAACAAGATGGCCCCATAGAATGCAGTCCGTGCTGTGGTAAAGTGCAGCAGGGTGCTGCACCACCAGAATGCCCTCCTTGGCCGGCTGTAGAGGGCGCGTGATGTGTGAGGCGCGGTCTCGGAGCAGGTGGACACCTCTGAGTAGGATTACAGGGACCCAGTGAGAGCTGATAGAGGACATGCTGCAATGTGGGGGCAAGATGGGGAGCCAAAGCTCTAGGAGAGGTGGCTGGACATGCAGGCAGTGACCAGATTGGGGGGGGCCTTCCAATTTGCATTTATTCTGAAGGGTAGAGAGCCGCAGACTATCCTTAAATTTGAATATGCTTTATTTTTAAGCCCCGTCAGAGCCGTAGAGGGGGGTGGACAACCCTGGAAGCAGGAAGCTCACTTAGGAAACTGTTGCTCTAGAGGAACGGTGAGGCAGAGCAAGTCAGCAGAGAGGAAGGTGGGCAGACATGGAAGAAAGTGGAGGCCAGCGCTGGCTTTTTGCTCAGCATCACAGATGGCCTGTCCCGGGCTGGAGGCCTCCTCACTTGTGTGTTATCTGCTGTCATACAGCCTTTTACATTGGTACTGTTTATTTTATTAGCTGTCTCTTCACCTAGTGTTTAAGAAATCCTTTCCCATCCCACGTTGATAAAGCTCCCATATTTTTGGTTTTTTCTTAACAGTTTTTTTTTTTTTTTTTGGTGCCGGAGATCAAACTCAGGTACTAAAACTTGTGCTTGCTAGGCAAGCACTCTAACCGCTGAGCTAAGTCCCCAGCCAACAGGTTTATTTTTTATGTTAGGTAGGTCTTTAATCTACCTGGGGTTGGCATATTAATATGGCAAGGATCTAATTTGTTTTCTTCTTCTTCTTCCTTCTTCTTCCTTCTTCTTCCTTCTTCTTCCTTCTTCTTCCTTCTTCTTCCTTCTTCTTCCTTCTTCTTCCTCTTCTTCCTCTTCTTCCTCTTCTTCCTCTTCTTCCTCTTCCTCCTCCTCCTCTTCCTCTTCTTCCTCTTCTTCCTCTTCTTCTTCCTCTTCCTCTTCTTCCTCCTCTTCCTCTTCTTCCTCCTCTTCCTCTTCTTCCTCCTCTTCTTCTTCCTCCTCCTCCTCTCCTCCTTCCCCCCTTCTCCCCTCCCCCACACTGAGCTATATCCCCAGCGTAATTTCCTTTTTTTTTTTTTTT